>JALJCO010005131.1:0-97500 GCA_023101725.1 Atherinomorus stipes
CCCCGGGACGACCCCGGCCACCCGGCGCCAGCCGATCATGATGAGAATCTCCCGTTTCATCTCATCATGATGAGAATCTCCCGTTCCACCTCATCACGATGAAAATCTCCCGTTCCACCTCATCATGATGAGAATCTCCCGTTCCACCTCATCATGATGAGAATCTCCAGTTCCACCTCATCATGATGAGAATCTCCCGTTCCACCTCATCATGATGAGAATCTCCCGTTTCACCTCATCATGATGAGAATCTCCCGTTCCACCACATCCGTGATGAGAATCTCCCGTTCCACCTCATCACGATGAGAATCTCCTGTTCCACCTCATCCAGTTTAAATACTTTTTCTCTCTTTTTGCATCCTAAACCTTAAATATCTTGTTATTGCAGAAACAAAGCATTTTTTTCTCTGAGTAAATTTTATGGGCTCATTCTTTTTCGATCATTGTGAAACTTCAGTCATCATGAACTTTCTCCTGCAGCCTACCAAGGCTGCGGTGACTGAGTGTGAAAGGATGTTTAATGACAGATCAATGGCCTCCTGAATGTGCGGAAAATGAGTCAGAAACTTGCTGTGATTTATTTCCAATAACTCAATCGGACAGTTTTTCTGCCAAAGTTGCAAGTCATTAAAATCATCATCATTTTGCTAAAAAAGCTTTAAGAAATCAGAATATCAAGTGTTTGGCTTTTGTTGCCTGCGAGCTGCTTAAATAGATAAAGATGTGAGCATCTGTGCGGTCTGATGTCCTCAGCAGCAGCTGTACAACCAGGCAGAACATGTAGATGAGGAGAGCAGAAAGACAAGCTGGGGTAACTCCGATCCTCTCTGCTGGCTGTCAGGGCCAGGCGGGACGCCGCCAATAAATCTGCTGCTGAGGCAGCGACGGCCAGGCGGTCAGCAGGCGGCACACACGCCGACAGGCTGCAACCCAGGAAACCAGACGAGAAGCCAGGGAACAGGACGAGGTGATGCACTGTCTGAGCCAAACAGCCATGTCTGCTCGTGTTTCCATGGCGAACCATGCCTTCCTCCAGCAAGAACTCATTATTCCTCTGCCAGCGTCATGAAAGCGAAATGAGGCACTGAGAAAACGGACAGACGGACAGATGGCCAGACAGACAGCTGTTTACGTGTTCGGTGGAGAACATCACCGACACGTTCATGGCCTCCCTCAGATCTGCAGAGCAGCGCGGCAAGAATGAAAAAGGAGGAGTGCTTTCAGGTAAGAATGAGGTCAAATGTGGAAACACTCACTCACGCCTGCACACGGCCACTATCTGCTCAGCTAGAAGTCATGGAGGCCGTCTCCTCAGCGGATCGTCGCCGTGTCGTCTCCTCAGCAGATCATCGCCGTGTCGTCTGATTTCTGCCGAGTCATGGAGGTCGTCTCCTCAGCGGATCGTCGCCGTGTCGTCTGATTTCTGCTGAGTCACGGAGGCCGTCTCCGCAGCGGATCGTCGCCGTGTCGCCTGATTTCTGCTGAGTCATGGAGGCCGTCTTCTCAGCGGACCGATGCCGTGTCGTCTTCTCAGCGGATCGTCGCCGTGTCGTCTGATTTCTGCTGAGTCACGGAGGCCGTCTCCTCAGCGGATCGTCGCTGTGTCGCCTGATTTCTGCTGAGTCACGGAGGCCGTCTCCTCAGCAGATCGTCGCCGTGTCGTCTGATTTCTGCTGACTCACGGAGGCTGTCTTCTCAGCGGATCGTCGCCGTGTCGTCTGATTTCTGCTGAGTCATGGAGGTCGTCTCCTCAGCGGATCGTCGCCGTGTCGTCTGATTTCTGCCGAGTCATGGAGACCGTCTCCTCAGCGGATCGTCGCCGTGTCGCCTGATTTCTGCTGAGTCACTGAGGCCGTCTCCTCAGCGGATCGTCGCCGTGTCGCCTGATTTCTGCTGAGTCACGGAGGCCGTCTCCTCAGCGGATCGTCGCCGTGTCGTCTGATTTCTGCTGACTCACGGAGGCTGTCTTCTCAGCGGATCGTCGCCGTGTCGTCTGATTTCTGCTGAGTCATGGAGGTCGTCTCCTCAGCGGATCGTCGCCGTGTCGTCTGATTTCTGCTGAGTCACTGAGGCCGTCTCCCCAGCGGATCGTCGCCGTGTCGCCTGATTTCTGCTGAGTCACGGAGGCCGTCTCCTCAGCGGATCGTCGCTGTGTCGCCTGATTTCTGCTGAGTCACGGAGGCCGTCTCCTCAGCGGATCGTCGCTGTGTCGCCTGATTTCTGCTGAGTCATGGAGGCCGTCTCCCTCAGCGGATCGTCGCCGTGTCGTCTGATTTCTGCTGAGTCATGTAGGCCGTCTTCTCAGCGGATCGTCGCCGTGTCGCCTGATTTCTGCTGAGTCACGGAGGCCGTCTCCTCAGCGGATCGTCGCTGTGTCGCCTGATTTCTGCTGAGTCACGGAGGCCGTCTCCTCAGCAGATCGTCGCCGTGTCGTCTGATTTCTGCTGACTCACGGAGGCTGTCTTCTCAGCGGATCGTCGCCGTGTCGTCTGATTTCTGCTGAGTCATGGAGGTCGTCTCCTCAGCGGATCGTCGCCGTGTCGTCTGATTTCTGCCGAGTCATGGAGACCGTCTCCTCAGCGGATCGTCGCCGTGTCGCCTGATTTCTGCTGAGTCACTGAGGCCGTCTCCTCAGCGGATCGTCGCCGTGTCGCCTGATTTCTGCTGAGTCACGGAGGCCGTCTCCTCAGCGGATCGTCGCCGTGTCGTCTGATTTCTGCTGACTCACGGAGGCTGTCTTCTCAGCGGATCGTCGCCGTGTCGTCTGATTTCTGCTGAGTCATGGAGGTCGTCTCCTCAGCGGATCGTCGCCGTGTCGTCTGATTTCTGCTGAGTCACTGAGGCCGTCTCCCCAGCGGATCGTCGCCGTGTCGCCTGATTTCTGCTGAGTCACGGAGGCCGTCTCCTCAGCGGATCGTCGCTGTGTCGCCTGATTTCTGCTGAGTCACGGAGGCCGTCTCCTCAGCGGATCGTCGCTGTGTCGCCTGATTTCTGCTGAGTCATGGAGGCCGTCTCCCTCAGCGGATCGTCGCCGTGTCGTCTGATTTCTGCTGAGTCATGTAGGCCGTCTTCTCAGCGGATCGTCGCCGTGTCGCCTGATTTCTGCTGAGTCACGGAGGCCGTCTCCGCAGCGGATCGTCGCCGTGTCGTCTGATTTCTGCCGAGTCACGGAGACCGTCTCCTCAGCGGATCGTCGCCGTGTCGCCTGATTTCTGCTGAGTCACGGAGGCCGTCTCCTCAGCGGATCGTCACCGTGTCGCCTGATTTCTGCTGAGTCATGTAGGCCGTCTCCTCAGCAGATCGTCGCCGTGTCGCCTGATTTCTGCTGAGTCACGGAGGCCGTCTCCTCAGCGGATCGTCGCCATGTCGCCTGATTTCTGCTGAGTCACGGAGGCCGTCTCCTCAGCGGATCGTCGCTGTGTCGCCTGATTTCTGCTGAGTCACGGAGGCCGTCTCCTCAGCGGATTGTCGCCGTGTCGCCTGATTTCTGCTGAGTCACGGAGGCCGTCTCCTCAGCGGATCGTCGCTGTGTCGCCTGATTTCTGCTGAGTCACGGAGGCCGTCTCCTCAGCGGATCGTCGCCGTGTCGCCTGATTTCTGCTGAGTCACGGAGGCCGTCTCCTCAGCGGATCGTCGCCGTGTCGTCTGATTTCTGCTGACTCACGGAGGCTGTCTTCTCAGCGGATCGTCGCCGTGTCGTCTGATTTCTGCTGAGTCATGGAGGTCGTCTCCTCAGCGGATCGTCGCCGTGTCGTCTGATTTCTGCCGAGTCATGGAGACCGTCTCCTCAGCGGATCGTCGCCGTGTCGCCTGATTTCTGCTGAGTCACTGAGGCCGTCTCCTCAGCGGATCGTCGCCGTGTCGCCTGATTTCTGCTGAGTCACGGAGGCCGTCTCCTCAGCGGATCGTCGCCGTGTCGTCTGATTTCTGCTGACTCACGGAGGCCGTCTTCTCAGCGGATCGTCGCCGTGTCGTCTGATTTCTGCTGAGTCATGGAGGTCGTCTCCTCAGCGGATCGTCGCCGTGTCGTCTGATTTCTGCTGAGTCACGGAGGCAGTCTCCTCAGCGGATCGTCGCAGTGTCGCCTGATTTCTGCTGAGTCACGGAGGCCGTCTCCTCAGCGGATCGTCGCCGTGTCGCCTGATTTCTGCTGAGTCACGGAGGCCGTCTCCTCAGCGGATCGTCGCCGTGTCGTCTGATTTCTGCTGACTCACGGAGGCCGTCTTCTCAGCGGATCGTCGCCGTGTCGTCTGATTTCTGCTGAGTCATGGAGGTCGTCTCCTCAGCGGATCGTCGCCGTGTCGTCTGATTTCTGCTGAGTCACGGAGGCAGTCTCCTCAGCGGATCGTCGCAGTGTCGCCTGATTTCTGCTGAGTCACGGAGGCCGTCTCCTCAGCAGATCGTCGCCGTGTCGCCTGATTACTGCTGAGTTTTCTGCCTCACGAGGCTTTGAGGTGACAATCAAACATGTTTGATGTTTTTTGCCTCATGGGGTTAAAAACTCACCGTGTGCACAACTTGAGCTCTGCTGAGGACAGAAGATCTAGCGACCAATCAAAACGCGTCCACAGGTACCGTATCACAGTGGTGGACAGAATCCGTGAAACCCCGCTTCATCCTCCTTATTTATGAACCATTTGATGTATAAAATAACTTTGTTTGGTCATGATCATGGTTCAGACATGATCTTTGATGTACAATGACAATATTGAGGAATCTTCACGAATAACCCTCATAACTCCCTAAAAAAGTTCCTTTCAGCTTCTTAAGGCCACAGACTGGCCAATGTCAGTTAATGGCCTGTAAATATTATCTAAAAATGAAAAGTTGCCATTTTCTTTCATGGCTGTCATCACTGACTTCTGGCCTAAACATCAACAGCAAAAAATCAATGAGTTTCAAAATTTTAACCCTTTAAATTCCACTTTGCATACATGGTGCTCCAACTTCCAAAAACTGAAAATGGGGTTAAAATAAATATGGTTAGTGCACAATTTGTTTTTTGTACAGGATTATCAGAGCCCTGGAGTATTTAAAAAGGTTCTTAAAATGTTTTTGTTTCATATTTACTTTTTGCGTTAGTGTTTTTTTTTTTCTAAGTTAAATTTTAGGCATGGACTGGCCAATGGCCTGTAAATATTATCTAAAAATTTAAAGTTGCATTTTTTTCATGGCTGTCATCACTGACTTCTGGCCTAATCATCCATACCAAAAGATCAGTGAGTTTCAAAATTTTAACCCTTTAAGTTCCAGTTTGTACACACAATGTTCCCACTGCCTAAAACTGAAAAGTGGGTTAAAAAAAATAGCCTGTAGGTGGCAGGTTATTGTTAGGTATGCAGAGCAGACCTAAGCATAGATTATAGCAACCACAATTAAAAAAACCTCAATGAGAAGTTGTTTCAAGATAAAATGCAAAAAAATGTGGGAAAATATCCAATTTGAACTGGAATGGCAGCATCACAAAGAGGGAACTAAATGGGCTCTATGCACAGCTCTGCTACTTCCTGAACTTAAGGAAGCTCCTTTGTTTCCTATCTCTCATTATTGGATGAGCTGATTAATCCAGGTGTGTCTGACCTCAATAACTGGCTAAAGACACCTGGATTAATCAGTTCATCCAGTTATGAAAGACAGGAAACAAAGGAGCTACCTTAATTTCAGGAAGTAGTGGAGTCATGCATAGAGCCCATTCCCAGCAAGACTGACCTGAATAATTAGCATGTGATCTGACTGATAAAAAAGATAATAAAAAAAAAAAAAAAAAAGACAAATGTGAGACCCTTTCACGCTCAAATAACCTCACATGAAAGAAGAAAAATGATTATTTACTTCATTGGATGTTCATCATTTCTGAGTGTTTGAAGGACTCTGATTGGCTGAAATAACATTGAAGTCTCTGGTTTCATCACTAAGATAAAAAGCGGGGCTCCTTCTGAGTAAATGGTCTGATGTCATGGAAAACAGTTCAAACTACATCATTGAAGTGTAGAGCAAGTGTGTGAGGAGAAAAATGTTCTCCTAAACATTTATTCTGGAATAACATTTGATTCTAGAAAGGTCCTTTTCAATGCAAGTCAATGTGGCACGGATTGGCTCTAAGGAGGAAATGAGGAGGATTTTAGTTAGAGACCTTAGAGAAAGAGTTACACCCCCCATCTTCTAGAAGATCATGAGTCAGACCAGAATACACACCTGCACCAAGTTTATGCTGTTTGCATTAGAAGAAAAAAAGTAACATAAAAGGTCATTCAGTACCCCTTCAGACATTTAATACCGCGATTTAATCATGAAGGTAAATAACGGTGACATCCCCAGTAAGACCTGAACCTGGAGGACTTGGAGCCCATGATCTCGCAGCACTGCTTATTAATGAGGTTTTCAGGACATGGAGTCACTTCTAAAAGCTTTCAGTCTTCTTCCACACCTTCACTCCCTGATTAACGTTTAACATTTTTCACACCACTCTCCAATAATCCACTGAAGCAAGCTGACAGCACAAAAATGACTTTCTATGTATTCAAATGTAGCAGCAGTGTCAGGATTTGCCGCGGCTCTTAGCACTGGTGACATTTCCTCTGGCCTCTCCTCATTGTCTCGACTGTCTCGCCCTCAGACTGATCTGAGATGACTGGATGTCGCTTACAAACACCAAAAGATCGAGCGGCTGCAGAGCTGCAACCCTGAATTGTTTAAAAAACTCGGTGTTTCTGCTTCACACTGATGAAAAGGAGCACCGTGGACTGTCGCTGTCTCGCTGAAAGGCTTAGTGAGGCTGGAGGAGCCGGAGATGGAGTTGTCTCCTGTTGCTGTGGCAACGGGAGGGTGATGCTGCTGTGTATGAATCTCAGGTTAGTGAGGAGGAGGAGGGATCTTTATCCTGTTTTCTTCAGTGCTTTGAAACATTTCTCAACTTTTCTATGAAGCAAATATTTGGTTGATTAAAAAAGCGAAGAAAAGGTGAGCGGTGTCCATTTTTGTTGCATTTTGGAGGTTTTTCCTGCAGGTCATGCTGGTCATCACTGTGACCCTGAGTCACATGTTGCTTTTTCTGACAGCCAGGTGTGAAAAGAGCCAACTGCATGCTGATTTTTTTTCTCTTTACATTGACATGCAGCTTCTCAGATCTCTGTCACAGATCGTGTCTGTTCCACTGCCTCATCTAATTACTTAATTATAAAGCAGTAATTGAAGCCACATCTCACAGGGCGGTGGCTGGAACGAGACATCACTATATGATGGAAGTGGGCTGTTTACATTTTTAAATAGAATAAAAGCCAAATGTAACTGCAGAGAAAGCATCCCTCTATAATGTGTTATTGTATTTTTTGGTGTTCAGCAGCAAACTGCAGCTTGTCGGTAAAAGTTGTTTTATATTTAGGGACAAAGAGCTGAAATGAAAACATGACTGAACCTCCGTGAAAAATCAAACCCACTGGTAATTACAGCTGAAATGATTCGTAGGGTGTGAGTGAAAAAGGACCCAAAAACATGAGTCAGATGTAAAGTGACGGACTAAACCCATTAAACCAGACACGTTTTCATCCTTTCTGCTGATTGGATGGGGGGGGTGGCGTCATGAGCACCAGGAGTGTTTCGTCTTTGCTCTAACATTCATTGTTATGCTTAATAAACCTCACACAGGTGGAAATCCGGTTCACCTGCTGCAGCAACTGTGACGCTATCGAGCCAAAATGGGGACAAGTCTCCGAGCAACGCTTCCAACAATGTGACACCAAGACTTCAAGCAGCTCTGGTGACACTTGGTTGAAGGTGGAACTGATGAAAGCTTAAACATTAGTGATTTGGTGCAGGAACGGTGAAAATGTGAGATTAGATACCAGACTAGACTAAACGGAAGTTTCTACGTTAGTATTTCCACATATGGATTCCTTCAAGTCTGGTTGCTGCCATCAGAGTCAGCATGAGCTCATATTTTTCATGATTTAGTAAAATGTCTCAGGCCCAATCTCACTTCTCTTTTCATGCCTTCGCCTTTGCCACTTAAAGCTCGAACAGAGGAAAGTGAAGCCAGGTGGGCGTGTCCTACCGTCACCATCATGCCATGTCACATGTGTCATCACTCGTGACACAAGTGCCCATCAAGCAGCAACCAGCAATCACGCCACCCGGAAAAGGACCTTTTTTGTAGTTCTCCCTTCATCCACTAGGGGCTGCAAGACTGAGCAAATCCCCACAGACTCCCATGTTAAAAACATCACCTTCACAGCAGGATAAACATGTTTACAGCAGAAATAAACATGTTTACAGCAGAAATAAACATGTTTACAGCAGGAATAAACATGTTTACAGCAGGATAAACATGTTTACAGCAGAAATAAACATGTTTACAGCAGAAATAAACATGTTTACAGCAGGGATGAACATGTTTACAGCAGAATAAACATGTTTACAGCAGAAATAAACATGTTCACAGCAGGAATAAACATGTTTACAGCAGGAATAAACATGTTTACAGCAGAAATAAACATGTTGACAGCAGGAATAAACATGTTTACAGCAGGAATAAACATGTTTACAGCAGGAATAAACATGTTTACAGCAGAAATAAACATGTTTATAGCAGGAATGAACATGTTTACAGCAGAATAAACATGTTTACAGCAGAAATAAACATGTTCACAGCAGGAATAAACATGTTTACAGCAGAAATAAACATGTTCACAGCAGGAATAAACATGTTTACAGCAGGAATAAACATGTTTATAGCAGAAATAAACATGTTTACAGCAGAAATAAACATGTTCACAGCAGGAATAAACATGTTTACAGCAGGAATAAACATGTTTACAGCAGGGATGAACATGTTTACAGCAGAATAAACATGTTTACAGCAGAAATAAACATGTTTACAGCAGAAATAAACATGTTTACAGCAGGAATAAACATGTTTACAGCAGGGATGAACATGTTTACAGCAGAAATAAACATGTTTACAGCAGAAATAAACATGTTCACAGCAGGAATAAACATGTTTACAGCAGGAATAAACATGTTTACAGCAGGGATGAACATGTTTACAGCAGAATAAACATGTTTACAGCAGAAATAAACATGTTTACAGCAGAAATAAACATGTTTACAGCAGGAATAAACATGTTTACAGCAGAAATAAACATGTTTACAGCAGGAATAAATATGTTTACAGCAGGAATAAACATGTTTACAGCAGAAATAAACATGTTTACAGCAGGAATAAACATGTTTACAGCAGAAATAAACATGTTGACAGCAGGAATAAACATGTTTACAGCAGAAATAAACATGTTTACAGCAGGAATAAACATGTTTACAGCAGAAATAAACATCTTTACAGCAGGAATAAACATCTTTACAGCAGGAATAAACATGTTTACAGCAGAATAAACATGTTTACAGTCTGGTTCAAAAATCATTTTAGGTTTAATAGGTCCAGTTTACCTTCAAGTCAACTGTGAGGGGGGGGGGGGGGGGGGGTTCACATAATTAAGGGCGTGTCTTTATGATTGACATGCAGCAGACCGGAGGCTCCTAGTTAGCTCCTTTGCTCTCAGTAAGGTCTCAGTTTGTAGCAGAGTCGCACAACGGCGGTTTTTAGTCAGCGAACAGCAAGTCTAAGCGTGTCTTACCTTTACCCGCCGCTTAGGAGGCTAATCTTTGTTAGCTCCTGTTAGTTAAGAGTTAGCTCGGTTAGCATTTAGCCCAGAGTATGCCAGCTGTCAATCATATCGCCCACTTTAGTATTTTCCTGGGGTGACGGCGCATGTGACACAGCAAGATGGCGACCGTAAGACACGCCCACCTGGCTTCACATTTCTCTATTCAGACGAGACCGGAAGCTACGTCCAGTTATAGTATACAGTCTTTGGTGCCCATACTAAAATAGGGAAAGGGAAGGCCACTCCGAGCTGCAGGGAGAATGATTGACAGCCAGCGTACTCTGGGCTAAATTCTAACTGAGCTAACTCGAAACTAAAAGGAGCTAACGAAGATTAGCCTCCTGAACAGCAGGATAAAGGTCAGACGTGTTTGGACTTGCTGTTAGCTGCTAAAAACCATCATGTTGCTGCTCTGCTGCAGACTGAAACCTCACTGAGAGCCAACAGGAGCTAACTGTTAGCCACCGGCCGGCAGGCCGCCATCTGTTCTGCCACCTGTCAATCAAAAGCACACGCCCCTGATTATGTGTAATTTCAAGATTAAATAACATCTAAACGGATGAGTTATAAAATAATTCACCCCCGTCACAGTTGACATGAAGGTAAACTTGACCTATTAAACCTAAAATGATTATTTGAATCAGACTGTAAACATGTTCATCTCTGCCATAAACATGTTCATTTCAGCTGTAAACATGTTTGTTTGTGCTGTGAAGTTGGTCTTTCTAACTTTCACTACACGAGGACAGAAAATGTATCCGACCCGTATCATGTTCCTGGGATACTTTTCAAAACGATGGTGATGGTCAGAGCAGACCTTTTTCCCCCCGTCCCTCCCATCGGAGCTGCAGTTAGTTTGGTACTCGGATTGGTACTCGGTATCAGCAAGTACTCAAATGCAAGTACTCGTACTTGTACTCGGCAAAAAAGTGGTATGGGGACATACTGAGCAGTGATGCGTGGAGGGGGGAGGGACAGAGATGAGACCAAAGGCATTGATTGGTTGTTTGTGTCCGGTGTGAATGACAGGGATTGGTCAGTTTTCCAGACCTGCAGCTCTCAGAAGTCTGACTTTCTTCCTTCCTGTTATGAATCCATGATGATGTCAGGATGGAAGGACCATCTCACCCAGCAGAGCAAAACTGTTCCTGAACAGGATGACCAACAAACGGAGCAAGGGGGAGGGCTAACCCCCCCCCCCCGCCCTCAAACTGGGACCCCCATTCAGCAATCTCATCCATCCACCCGATGGATGAGAGCGGCGGGGCAGCAGGAGCGCATCGGTGTGCTGCCCCGGGGGGAGGAAAGGTAGCGGCTGATAAATTAGCTTAGATTTGAGTTGAACAGACATTCCAATAAATATATTGATCAAGATTCTGATCACACTGCAGCTTTCAGGGAGCCTTTCTTTGAGGTCCGTAGCGACTTCGTGAGTCATGTGCACGCACATATAATATCAATGCACGATACAATCAGAAAGATAACACATGCACTCACGTCATAAAATAAAAACCTGGATTCAGCATCATCTCTCAGAGGGACGCTGGTTTCCAGCATGTAGATGCTGCAGTGGTGAGTTACAGCAACAAAACACACTTTATCCTGATTTATTAAAGGGGATTTAGCTTTTTTTTTTACCTGGGGTGTGTCTTCATGTCCTTTCATATCTGTGAGTGATGGAGAAAGGAATTTTCCAGATAGCTCCAGTATTTATGCGGGCAGGCGGCCGAGCAGCAGCTAGCAGCAGCCTAGCTGGGCTGCTAGGTGATTCCGAAATCACGTGATAACTTGCATCCCCCACCCCCACCGGGGTTTTGACAAGATTTATCACATGATTTCAGAACGAGATTTGATTTCCAGCGTCTCAAGATTTGGACACAGACACCAAAACAAACGGCGATCTCCAGGTATCGTAGATACTCTGGTTCGTTTCTCCAGTATGATGTCGGACACTCGTTGAGACTATCCGAGCCGGGAACACGGGGGCCAGTTGCCTCATCCTTATCATTAGCTGGGTTGCTAGGCTGTTGCTAGGCTGCTGCCGGATAAATACTGGAGCTATCTGAAACATTCCTTTCTCCATCACTCACATATATGAAAGGACATGAAAACACACCCCAGGTTAAAAAAAGGAGCAATTCCCCTTTAAAGCTAGGGTTGGCAATGTTGGAAAAACGGTTTGAGCCAGCAACATTTAAAAACACCCACCACCCAAAACCACGCCTTCAGAGCGCAGGGACGTGTGCGCCGGCAGGTTGACGATAACAGCCGAGTGGATAGCTCGTTAGCTCGCTAGTAAACAGCTGACCAACCACGTTTCTAAAAGCTTTAAGCTTTCTGTACATGTGTAACTAGAACAGGTGAGAACGGGACGTTTTTCTTCCCAACATGGAGGAAATGTGGAAGGACGTCACATTCCTGGTTGCTGGAACATCAGAGGAAACTTTAATGTGGTAATAAGTGAAGAAGAAGATCACGGACATTTATTTCATGAAGATTTCTGCCGTCTGTGACTAAAGTGGACGGTGCTGCTCAGTCCACTGATGTCACTGTGTTCGTATCCGGGGAGGAATATCGGCCAATCAGAGCAGAGGAGGAATAACTTGCTGCCACGGTGGAGAAAACACTGGATTTAATCCCCAACAACAAAAACGCGGTAAATTATAGTGAACACTCATTAATCTGACTCTTTATTTCACGTATCTATGCTAGAGCCCTGCACTGGAGCCCCAAGCCCGCGGGCCCTGATGGAAGCCCGGCCCGCGGGCCCTGATGGAAGCCCGGCCCGCGGGCTGGACTTCGGCCAGTGACCATATCATTACCTCGGGCCCGGGCCCTCCTTTTTTTAAAACCCGCTAATTAAAGAGATGTGTCCGGTGTTTGTGCTTAACTAATTTAAATGGCAACACTTGAACACAGCAGCCGCCTTTCCTTTCTCCCCCTCCCGTCGCTGCCGCGCAGGTAAGCTGCTTGTTATAATATTGATAGTTCTGCTGCTCCTAGTTGTTGTCTTTATTAAGGTAAAGGAGAAAATATTTCTGATAAGCTTTTTGCTACGTTTATCGTAATAATAGACACTGAGATACGGTTTAAGAGCTTTGGCTGTTGTATCTTATGGCTGCGATATGTAGGTCAAATTTCCGTGCGCTGTTGGCGTTGCATTGCTGAGTCATTAAAAAAAAACAAAATCCTAAATTAAACACCAGCCAAAATGCTTCATACACTTTACAAACTAATTTTAATAATAAAAGGAAAAGAAATATAGGCTACCTTAAAAGTTCTCAGATAAGATCGGAGGTGTAGCTATAACTGCACCTATACGCACCAATTCTCATTAATAAAATAATGCAGTCATTAAGTTAAATCAATTCATTAACTTTATTTAGATTTTTTTTAAAAATAGCGCAATATCACGCCAAGATCCCCAATAAACATGTTTTAATGACAGCCTGGTTTAAGGAGAAAAAAAAAAAAAGTCGGGCTTTATTCGGGTTCGGACCTGAGAACTTTGAAAATCTGTCGGGCCAGGCTGGGCCAGGCTGGGCCAGGCCGGGCCAGGCCGGACTCGGGCTCACATATTAGGCCCGTGCAGGGCACTAATCTATGCCCCCGAAAATGAGGCACCCCATAATGTTCTCATGCTAGCTAATGCTAACAGAGACAGCTGTGGTTCATGCTAGCTAATGCTAACAGAGACAGCTGTGGTTCATGCTAGCTAATGCTAACAGAGACAGCTGTGGTTCATGCTAACTAATGCTAACAGAGACAGCTGTGGTTCATGCTAGCTAATGCTAACAGAGACAGCTGTGGTTCATGCTAGCTAATGCTAACAGAGACAGCTGTGGTTCATGCTAACTAATGCTAACAGAGACAGCTGTGGTTCATGCTAGCTAATGCTAACAGAGACAGCTGTGGTTCATGCTAGCTAATGCTAACAGAGACAGCTGTGGTTCATGCTAACTAATGCTAACAGAGACAGCTGTGGTTCATGCTAGCTAATGCTAACAGAGACAGCTGTGGTTCATGCTAGCTAATGCTAACAGAGACAGCTGTGGTTCATGCTAACTAATGCTAACAGAGACAGCTGTGGTTCATGCTAGTTAATGCTAACAGAGACAGCTGTGGTTCATGCTAGCTAATGCTAACAGAGACAGCTGTGGTTCATGCTAGTTAATGCTAACAGAGACAGCTGTGGTTCATGCTAGCTAATGCTAACAGAGACAGCTGTGGTTCATGCTAGTTAATGCTAACAGAGACAGCTGTGGTGTTGCTGAGAGTTAATGACTAATCTGAGAAATATTGTGAAATATAAGGTTATTTGCTCTGATCAGGGCAACGTTGGGACCAGAAAATAAAACCAGTTCAGTCAGAAACACAAACGGATCAGGAAGACGGTGTCCTGCAGTCTTTAGTTTCATCTGCAGGACATGTGAAGCTACGTGGTCTGTACAGTCCTGAAACAAAACCAAAAGCCAAATATGGGAGAAAATAGAAAAGGAACCACCTTTGGAAGAGTTTAGTTTTTTAAACTTTGATAAGTAATCAGAGATGTGCGTGTTATTCCAGGGTGGCTTGTTATTAAAGCCAGTTTCTGCAGATGAATAATAGTTTACATTAATGCTCCGATGTAAAAAATAAATAAACATCAGAATACTTCAGAGATCTCTGGATAACATACCTACAGGCTATCATGACCTTACACGACTGTCCAACGTCGTAAATTCAGATTTTCACGCTGCTTTCCATATTGGCAGATACGAGGTCGCTGGGACTCGTTACCCAGGCAACGGCGGCGCCGCAAGATGGCGGCACACAAAACGCTGGTCAGATTAGTTTATAGACGGGACTACATGACTGAGAGGAGGAGAGAGCCGGCGGAGGGATACAGAGATGAAGATGATGGCTTCATCTCCTGAGTGTGTGTGAATGAAGACACAAACAGGCTCAGACGTTAGATCGTTCCACGGCTTCCTAACGGCAGCAGGTGGTGACACACTGACATGTTGATGGAAACAGAGCACACTCACCAGGCCTGAGGTTTCCTCTTGAGCAGGCCCTGCCTCCTCCACTGAGAGTGGGGGCTGAGATGGTAGGTCAGCTGGCGACAGACCTTCTCCATCGCCCCGAGAGAGTCTCCTTCCTGTCCAACAGAAGGACAAACGCAGACAGCCGTGAGCTCATGTCCAGGAGAGCAGGAGGACGTCCAGCTCTGCAGCGCTGCACGTTTACAGGCTTCCACGGGACGAAAGCAGCATCCAGGCTTCTGCTGACGTCCGTCACACACACCAGCATGTTCAAACTACGGATGCACCATGTAATCGCCCCCTATCGCCATCGGCCTATATTGGCCTTAAAACTAAGTATCAGACATCGGGCACCCCACCGATATTTAACGTATCGGTTAAATATCGATACGTTAGGCTGACCATTTAACCGATCAGCCTGCTGTCTCTGAAGTCTAAAAAAAAAAGACGCTTCTTCTTCAAAAACTTCTCTTTTTACAGACTTTAAAACTTTTAAAGACTAGGGGTGGGAAAAAATATCGATACACTGAAATATCGCAACATTTTCATATGCTGATATCATATTGACATTTAAAAACGCGGTGATCTATTTTACGAATGAAATCTCAATCTGTCATCGTTCTGTTATGAAATCTGGCAATAATTCACAAAATATTGTGAGATTATGTAACAGAAGGATGAAATCTCGCAAGATTTTTAAAGGAAAATTGATCGACATTGGGTTTCAAATATTGATTTGATATCAGCAGACAAAAATATTGCGATATTTCAGTGTATCGATATTTTTTCCCACCCGTATTTTTAAGGTGTCAGAAACAGATAAGAAAACTGCTATTTGCAATGACTGATTATTATTTTCAGATTTAATATCGGTATCAATATCGGTTATCAGCTACATGAGTTCTAAAATATCGGCCAGAATTCCAATATTGTGCATCCGTATTTCAAACATGTATTTTTTATTGCAAAAAACAAAATCAAATATGAAAAGGAAAAAGCTTCAGTCAGAATCATCACAGTTAGACCCAGTTTAGATTTTCTTTACGCATAATGGCCATAATGTGTGTAAGAAAATATCCATACGCTCAATAGCCCAATATTTTGTTTCATATCATGTGTGCATTACGTGGGTTGTTGCCGACATCTGGTGAAAAATTCATGTCAATAGCTCTGCTAGAAATATATTTCTGAGAAGAATGTTGACGTGTTTAATACTTTTTCCTGCTGTAAGTGATGAAAGAAATAAATGCTCCAATATGAGTTCGGCTTGGAGGTGTAAGTTAGCCAGCACATAATAACATGTCCCTGAGATCAGGTCGTCTGCAGAGGACATGCTGCATGCACAAGCAGACTTTAAATATTAAAGGGAGGGGGGTCTTATTGTATTCGTATAACCCTAAAAGGCCGTTTGTTCCTGTGATCAGTTCACACAGGATCTCACACCTCTTTGTCCAGCTGTTGTGACGCCTTTGAACAGCAGAAATAATCCTCATCGTGGTTAAAGACCAGCCGGCACATCCATGTGGGAGCCATAAGAGAAGCCCTGAAGCATCTGCAGCTTCATCTAGAAACAAACATCTATCCATGTGGGAGCCATAAGAGAAGCCCTGAAGCATCTGCAGCTTCATCTAGAAACAAACATCTATCCATGTGGGAGCCATAAGAGAAGCCCTGAAGCATCTGCTGCTTCATCTAGAAACAAACATCTATAAGAGAAGCCCTGAAGCATCTGCTGCTTCATCTAGAAACAAACATCTATAAGAGAAGCCCTGAAGCATCTGCAGCTTCATCTAGAAACAAACATCTATCCATGTGGGAGCCATAAGAGAAGCCCTGAAGCATCTGCTGCTTCATCTAGAAACAAACATCTATAAGAGAAGCCCTGAAGCATCTGCTGCTTCATCTAGAAACAAACATCTATAGGAGAAGCCCTGAAGCATCTGCAGCTTCATCTAGAAACAAACATCTATCCATGTGGGAGCCATAAGAGAAGCCCTGAAGCATCTGCAGCTTCATCTAGAAACAAACATCTATAAGAGAAGCCCTGAAGCATCTGCTGCTTCATCTAGAAACAAACATCTATCCATGTGGGAGCCATAACGGAAGCCCTGAAGCATCTGCAGCTTCATCTAGAAACAAACATTTATCCATGTGGGAGCCATAAGAGAAGCCCTGAAGCATCTGCAGCTTCATCTAGAAACAAACATCTATCCATGTGGGAGCCATAACGGAAGCCCTGAAGCATCTGCTGCTTCATCTAGAAACAAACATTTATCCATGTGGGAGCCATAACGGAAGCCCTGAAGCATCTGCAGCTTCATCTAGAAACAAACATCTATCCATGTGGGAGCCATAAGAGAAGCCCTGAAGCATCTGCAGCTTCATCTAGAAACAAACATCTATCCATGTGGGAGCCATAAGAGAAGCCCTGAAGCATCTGCAGCTTCATCTAGAAACAAACATCTATCCATGTGGGAGCCATAAGAGAAGCCCTGAAGCATCTGCTGCTTCATCTAGAAACAAACATCTATCCATGTGGGAGCCATAACGGAAGCCCTGAAGCATCTGCAGCTTCATCTAGAAACAAACATCTATCCATGTGGGAGCCATAAGAGAAGCCCTGAAGCATCTGCTGCTTCATCTAGAAACAAACATCTATAAGAGAAGCCCTGAAGCATCTGCAGCTTCATCTAGAAACAAACATCTATCCATGTGGGAGCCATAACGGAAGCCCTGAAGCATCTGCAGCTTCATCTAGAAACAAACATTTATCCATGTGGGAGCCATAAGAGAAGCCCTGAAGCATCTGCAGCTTCATCTAGAAACAAACATCTATCCATGTGGGAGCCATAACGGAAGCCCTGAAGCATCTGCTGCTTCATCTAGAAACAAACATCTATAAGAGAAGCCCTGAAGCATCTGCAGCTTCATCTAGAAACAAACATCTATCCATGTGGGAGCCATAACGGAAGCCCTGAAGCATCTGCAGCTTCATCTAGAAACAAACATTTATCCATGTGGGAGCCATAACGGAAGCCCTGAAGCATCTGCAGCTTCATCTAGAAACAAACATCTATAAGAGAAGCCCTGAAGCATCTGCAGCTTCATCTAGAAACAAACATCTATCCATGTGGGAGCCATAACGGAAGCCCTGAAGCATCTGCAGCTTCATCTAGAAACAAACATCTATAAGAGAAGCCTGAAGCATCTGCAGCTTCATCTAGAAACAAACATCTATAAGAGAAGCCCTGAAGCATCTGCAGCTTCATCTAGAAACAAACATCTATAAGAGAAGCCTGAAGCATCTGCAGCTTCATCTAGAAACAAACATCTATAAGAGAAGCCTGAAGCATCTGCTGCTTCATCTAGAAACAAACATCTATAAGAGAAGCCTGAAGCATCTGCAGCTTCATCTAGAAACAAACATCTATAAGAGAAGCCTGAAGCATCTGCAGCTTCATCTAGAAACAAACATCTATAAGAGAAGCCTGAAGCATCTGCAGCTTCATCTAGAAACAAACATCTATAAGAGAAGCCTGAAGCATCTGCAGCTTCATCTAGAAACAAACATTTATCCATGTGGGAGCCATAACGGAAGCCCTGAAGCATCTGCAGCTTCATCTAGAAACAAACATCTATAAGAGAAGCCCTGAAGCATCTGCAGCTTCATCTAGAAACAAACATCTATCCATGTGGGAGCCATAAGGGAAGCCCTGAAGCATCTGCAGCTTCATCTAGAAACAAACATCTATAAGAGAAGCCCTGAAGCATCTGCAGCTTCATCTAGAAACAAACATCTATAAGAGAAGCCTGAAGCATCTGCAGCTTCATCTAGAAACAAACATCTATAAGAGAAGCCTGAAGCATCTGCTGCTTCATCTAGAAACAAACATCTATAAGAGAAGCCTGAAGCATCTGCAGCTTCATCTAGAAACAAACATCTATAAGAGAAGCCTGAAGCATCTGCAGCTTCATCTAGAAACAAACATCTATCCATGTGGGAGCCATAACGGAAGCCCTGAAGCATCTGCTGCTTCATCTAGAAACAAACATCTATAAGAGAAGCCCTGAAGCATCTGCAGCTTCATCTAGAAACAAACATCTATCCATGTGGGAGCCATAAGAGAAGCCCTGAAGCATCTGCTGCTTCATCTAGAAACAAACATCTATAAGAGAAGCCCTGAAGCATCTGCAGCTTCATCTAGAAACAAACATCTATAAGAGAAGCCCTGAAGCATCTGCAGCTTCATCTAGAAACAAACATCTATAAGAGAAGCCCTGAAGCATCTGCAGCTTCATCTAGAAACAAACATCTATCCATGTGGGAGCCATAAGAGAAGCCCTGAAGCATCTGCTGCTTCATCTAGAAACAAACATCTATAAGAGAAGCCCTGAAGCATCTGCAGCTTCATCTAGAAACAAACATCTATAAGAGAAGCCCTGAAGCATCTGCAGCTTCATCTAGAAACAAACATCTATCCATGTGGGAGCCATAACGGAAGCCCTGAAGCATCTGCTGCTTCATCTAGAAACAAACATCTATAAGAGAAGCCCTGAAGCATCTGCAGCTTCATCTAGAAACAAACATCTATCCATGTGGGAGCCATAAGAGAAGCCTGAAGCATCTGCAGCTTCTAGGGCTGGGCGATATGGACCAAAACTCATATCTCGATATATTTAGGCTGAATATCGATACACGATATATATCTCGATATTTCTATCACAAAGTGAGAGCAAATATTTTGTTCCAGTCGGAGCCAAATATGACATTACAAATACTTTAATTTAAACAGTCCGGATGAAATAATGCTCAGCTGTTCAAAGAATGATAAAATGTAAACAGAAATACTGTAAAATACTGTATGTAATAATACTTGCACATGCAAGTATGGAACATTACACAGAATTAAATGTAACAAACCCTAATAAGGTCAGCATTTATATACAAAGACAAAACAAACACACATTAAACTCTATATCTCGATATGGGCGATATGGTCCAATTCCATATCTCCTTTGAAAATATATCGATATATTTTTCATATCGATATATCGCCCAGCCCTAGCAGCTTCATCTAGAAACTAGAGTTGCACGGTACCAACGGTACTCACGGTACCCCGCGCTACCAGATCATAACGGTTCCTACTATACTAGAATTTATACACGACGGTACTACCGTGGATTGCTAATACCCGGTCCAGTTTCGCTAGTAGCGTCCGCCTCTACTCTCCTCCCGGCTTCTCTCACTGCATGCTTCTCCCTGTCAACAAACCCACATGGCAGCCACTGCAACCTAACTAAACAGCTGCTGAATGATTGGCTGTTTGCCGCTTACTGGTGACGTTCATGGATATGATAGGCTGTTTACGCACGCGGGATCCGCCCATGTGTAAGCTGATGGCTGTTCGTATGTTTCTACCGGCAAGAAGAACGTCCACGAAGACAGCTCCGCTTCGATAACAAAAAATTCGGCGGGAAAAACCCCAAAACAACAAGCAGTCTAGCTGTGCACACGCAGCGCGGCTTTAGAAAAACCAACACGAAGCACGCACTCGGCATGGCTGAAGCACCGGGCCCGAGCGGCGAGTCTGTCGCGGCGGCGGGAGTGGCACCAGTGGCACCACAAATCTTGATTAAAAAACCAAACTCCAAAAGTAATATTTGGAACTATTTTGGCTTAAAACAAGCCCCAGACGGTAAAGTAATAGACGATAGCCGTCCACTGTGCAGGCGATGCCACCAAGCTATTGGAGCCAAAGGAGGGAACACATCCAACCTCATAAAACACCTGCAGTGTCGTCACCCAGACTTGTATGTCGAATACCAGGTTAGTAGGGCCTGTTTATTTGCTAGCTAATATTAATAGCCTTTGTAATATTATAATTAGCCTACATTATATGTTCCGTGTACAGGCTGAG
This sequence comes from Atherinomorus stipes, assembly GCA_023101725.1. Classification (NCBI taxonomy): domain Eukaryota; kingdom Metazoa; phylum Chordata; class Actinopteri; order Atheriniformes; family Atherinidae; genus Atherinomorus; species Atherinomorus stipes. Next base: position 20,603 of record JALJCO010005131.1, read on the forward strand.
GAATGAAGAGTTAAAGGGTGTCAAAGTATAAGGCACACAGAGAATGCATAAACATATTATTTCATTAGTTATTAAAGGGAATCAGTTCCTGTTTATTGTATTTTGTCCTCTATGGTTTACTATGTTGTTTATGAAGCTTGTGTTTATGTGTTTATTATTTTGGTTGTTTAAGACAGTATGTTAGTTAAGCATAAATTAATGTGGAAAGGAAACAGAATGATTATTTAATTCAACCATATAAATTCTAACTTCATATATATTTATTTTTTTATTGCTTATATGCTTTTGTTCATTGTACTCTTATGTACTCTTAGTTATGAGCTAAAACCATTGAGACCATTAATTCATGTTATGTATTTCCCATCCCTTATTTCAGAGAGAGCCATCCAACCCAAAAGGGAAGCAACCTATGGCCAAGACCATACCTGAAATGTATGAGCAACAAAGAAAATATCAGCCAACTTCAAAGGAAGCCACAACATTGAACAGAGCAGTGGCTGAATTCATATGTTTGGACCAAATTCCAATATACACAGTGGAAAAGTCAGGCTTTAAGGAACTGGTGAGGAAATTAAATTGTAAATATGAACTTCCTGGGAGGAATTTCTTCATGTATACAGAAATACCCAGGCTTTACTCAGAAACCAGAGAGGCAGTTATGGAGCAGCTGTCAGGACCCAACAAGTACTTCTCCTGTACTACTGATCTGTGGACCAGCAGGGCCATGGATGCCTACATGACCATCACTGTGCAGATGATAACGGAGAGCTGGGAGATGGATGCATGGTGCTTGGGGTGCTCTGAGATGAACAGTGACCACAATGCTGAAAACCTATTGGAAGCCCTGAATGAAACCATGGAAGACTGGAAGATGGACAAAAACAAGATGTCAGCTGTCACTACTGACAATGCATCAAACAACATAAAAGCCTTCTCGCAAAGATACACCTGGATACCATGTTTTGGGCATAACCTCGATTTGGCTACTGACAAAGCGCTGGCTATCGACAGGGTGTCATCAACCTTATCCAGACTACGGAAAACTGTCTCTGCTTTTTCCAGGTCACCAAAGATGTCCAGGCTACTGTTAGAGAAACAGACAGACTTGGGTCTGCCTCAGAAAAAGCTGCTTCATGATACACCAACACGCTGGAGCTCTGGTTATGACATGGTGGAGAGATTCCTGGAGCAGCAGCAGGCTGTTAGTGCTGCCCTGGCCACAGACAGGAAGAAATGGCATCTCATGCCTAAGGACAGTGACATCACCACACTTGAAACAGTGAAGGAGGTGCTCGGACCACTGCGACGGTTCACAGATGTTCTCAGTGGAGAGAAACTCCCCACAATCTCTGCAGTTCAAGTGGTCATGTGGGAGATATCCTCTTGCCTTGCTGCATCTGAAGATGATGCCCCCCTGTGCCGTGAAATGAAGGAGAAAGTTCTTGAGGATCTCAACAAAAGATACGCAGACAAGGATTTACAGATTATTCTTAACTGTGCCACCTATCTTGATCCTCGTTTCAAAGACACCTTTGTGGCGATGACACCTGAGGTGAAAGAACGTCTCATCAAGGACATCGAGGAGCAGGAGACTCTGCAACACACTGAGGCTGAGGCTCAAGCTGAAGTAGATTCACCAGAGAAGCGGCCGAGAACGGACATGCAAAGTCTCCTGGCGAGCATAAAAACAAACAAAAAAAGGAGAGGGCAGTGCTGCCTCCTCTTGCTCCCCCAGATCTGAGGAAAGGATGGCCAACACAATCCAGCATGAGCTTGATGTCTATGGCAGAATGAGAGAGATCAGCGGGGACAACAACCCGCTTGAGTGGTGGAAATTAAATTCTGGGACTTTGCCACTCCTCTCCAAATGCGCACGTAAATACCTGTGCATTTCAGCCTCTAGCTGTGCCTCTGAACGGGTGTTCAGCACTGCTGGAGGGATCTGCACCCCCAGACGAGGCAGATTAGATCCAGAAAGATTAGACATGCTTGTTTTCATTTCCAAAAACCTGCGTGAAATCAAGAAGAGGTCACAGAAGTAATGTAGACTCTGTCTATATTGTATGGTGTTCAGTATTGTTGTTATTGTTTTACTTTAAGTTAATATAGAATTGAGTTACAGTTCAATGAAGTAGCCTTTGATATGCCTTTGCACAAGTTCTGTTCTACCTCAAATAATACCTCAAAATTTGACTGGACATACAATCAGTGGATCTGTTTTTTTGTTTAAGTATTTGATAAATGTTGTTCATAACCATATTTGTTTCAGTCTAATTCTTACTTTACCAGTGTTATGTTTATTATGCACCAAACAGCATTATAAGTAATTAATAAGATGTATAACTTGTACAAACAAATTACAGTTCATATAAAGAACAATAATTAAAAAAGAGTGCGGTATTGTGATACTACCCGGAACCGTGATACTTTGTCTGGTATAGTATCGTGGTTACTTATTTTGGTATCGTGACAACTCTACTAGAAACAAACATCTATCCATGTGGGAGCCATAAGAGAAGCCCTGAAGCATCTGCAGCTTCATCTAGAAACAAACATCTATAAGAGAAGCCCTGAAGCATCTGCAGCTTCATCTAGAAACAAACATCTATAAGAGAAGCCCTGAAGCATCTGCAGCTTCATCTAGAAACAAACATCTATAAGAGAAGCCCTGAAGCATCTGCTGCTTCATCTAGAAACAAACATCTATCCATGTGGGAGCCATAAGAGAAGCCCTGAAGCATCTGCAGCTTCATCTAGAAACAAACATCTATAAGAGAAGCCCTGAAGCATCTGCAGCTTCATCTAGAAACAAACATCTATCCATGTGGGAGCCATAACGGAAGCCCTGAAGCATCTGCAGCTTCATCTAGAAACAAACATCTATAAGAGAAGCCCTGAAGCATCTGCAGCTTCATCTAGAAACAAACATCTATCCATGTGGGAGCCATAAGAGAAGCCTGAAGCATCTGCTGCTTCATCTAGAAACAAACATCTATAAGAGAAGCCTGAAGCATCTGCAGCTTCATCTAGAAACAAACATCTATAAGAGAAGCCCTGAAGCATCTGCTGCTTCATCTAGAAACAAACATCTATAAGAGAAGCCCTGAAGCATCTGCAGCTTCATCTAGAAACAAACATCTATAAGAGAAGCCCTGAAGCATCTGCTGCTTCATCTAGAAACAAACATCTATAAGAGAAGCCCTGAAGCATCTGCTGCTTCATCTAGAAACAAACATCTATAAGAGAAGCCCTGAAGCATCTGCTGCTTCATCTAGAAACAAACATCTATCCAAGTAGGAGCCCTAAGAGAACCAAGCATCTGCTGCTTCATCTAGAAACAAACATCTATAGGGGACATAAGAGAAGCCCTGAAGCATCTGCTGCTTCATCTAGAAACAAACATCTATAAGAGAAGCCCTGAAGCATCTGCAGCTTCATCTAGAAACAAACATCTATCCATGTGGGAGCCATAAGAGAAGCCCTGAAGCATCTGCAGCTTCATCTAGAAACAAACATCTATCCATGTGGGAGCCATAAGAGAAGCCCTGAAGCATCTGCAGCTTCATCTAGAAACAAACATCTATAAGAGAAGCCCTGAAGCATCTGCAGCTTCATCTAGAAACAAACATCTCATAAGAGAAGCCCTGAAGCATCTGCAGCTTCATCTAGAAACAAACATCTATCCATGTGGGAGCCATAAGAGAAGCCCTGAAGCATCTGCTGCTTCATCTAGAAACAAACATCTATAAGAGAAGCCCTGAAGCATCTGCAGCTTCATCTAGAAACAAACATCTATAAGAGAAGCCCTGAAGCATCTGCAGCTTCATCTAGAAACAAACATCTATCCATCTATAAGAGAAGCCCTGAAGCATCTGCAGCTTCATCTAGAAACAAACATCTATAAGAGAAGCCCTGAAGCATCTGCAGCTTCATCTAGAAACAAACATCTATAAGAGAAGCCCTGAAGCATCTGCTGCTTCATCTAGAAACAAACATCTATAAGAGAAGCCCTGAAGCATCTGCTGCTTCATCTAGAAACAAACATCTATAAGAGAAGCCCTGAAGCATCTGCAGCTTCATCTAGAAACAAACATCTATAAGAGAAGCCCTGAAGCATCTGCAGCTTCATCTAGAAACAAACATCTATAAGAGAAGCCCTGAAGCATCTGCAGCTTCATCTAGAAACAAACATCTATCCATGTGGGAGCCATAAGAGAAGCCCTGAAGCATCTGCAGCTTCATCTAGAAACAAACATCTATAAGAGAAGCCCTGAAGCATCTGCAGCTTCATCTAGAAACAAACATCTATAAGAGAAGCCCTGAAGCATCTGCAGCTTCATCTAGAAACAAACATCTATCCATGTGGGAGCCATAAGAGAAGCCCTGAAGCATCTGCTGCTTCATCTAGAAACAAACATCTATAAGAGAAGCCCTGAAGCATCTGCAGCTTCATCTAGAAACAAACATCTATAAGAGAAGCCCTGAAGCATCTGCTGCTTCATCTAGAAACAAACATCTATAAGAGAGAGCCCTGAAGCATCTGCAGCTTCATCTAGAAACAAACATCTATAAGAGAAGCCCTGAAGCATCTGCAGCTTCATCTAGAAACAAACATCTATCCATGTGGGAGCCATAAGAGAAGCCCTGAAGCATCTGCAGCTTCATCTAGAAACAAACATCTATCCATGTGGGAGCCATAAGAGAACCCTGAAGCATCTGCAGCTTCATCTAGAAACAAACATCTATAAGAGAAGCCCTGAAGCATCTGCAGCTTCATCTAGAAACAAACATCCATAAGAGAAGCCCTGAAGCATCTGCAGCTTCATCTAGAAACAAACATCTATAAGAGAAGCCCTGAAGCATCTGCAGCTTCATCTAGAAACAAACATCTAACACTCGCTGGAAAGACAGAATTTTTAAGAAAAAGAGAGAAAATCAGCTGCTGATGCAGAAAATGTCTGTTATGTTTGGACGTTCTTTAAAAAATTCTAAGAAAAGTTTAAATAAATAAATTGTTGGGTGAAACTTTGTGCTTTACTGGCCTGTGTACATAAATAACCCACAGGTTTATTTACACATTATCTAAGTTGAGCCTTTTTATTTATAATGTGATCTATTACTGCACCATTTTATCTCTTTTTAAAAATAATTTCCACAGTTTTTCTGCTGTCCCTCTTTCTTTTTCTTTTTCTTTTTTTTTGTAGTAAAAGTAGATTTTGTGTTTATAGCCAAATCCTGACTTGTCTTTGTAGGAGTCTGATTTTAATCCATGAATTATAAAAAAAACACAAAAAAACATGTATTATACATGAGATATAAATGTGTTTATGACCATCTCTTATAACATTTGTATATTATGTTATCCATGTTTTTTTTGTTTTTTTTTACAGTCTGTGTGTTTATCACACCACATTTAACGCGGTTCAATCTGTTAAAGGAGCAGTTTTTGTTTTTTAAGATTTGTCTCAGTGTTCTGCTAACCTGATTTACATCATCTGGGTGCGTTCAACAAGTACACGCGGGGGCGTTCCCTTTCCTCACGCACTCCATCTGAGTAAGGCGACAGTTATAGGTGATTTCGTCTGGTTAGAGAATAATAGGAGCCAATCACTAATCGCGGGTGGGACTTTTGAAGGATGGGCGGCGTTTTGGCCGGAGGTTTTCTTTGCACATTCGACAAAAGTCGTTCACAGACTGTACACCGCTCGTACTAGCTGTCGCCGCCGCCGCCATGTTGTTTGACTGAAGCTTTTTGAGCTTGATAACATGTTTTGATAACTCGATCCTCTATGCGTGGTGGCTCTGGTGTCGCTCTGAGTTGCGTCACGGGTTGCGTCATTCGGTTCAACGTGAGTGGCTGAAGTAGCGTGTCAGTCAAGATGACGGACAGATCTTCTATCCAATCACATGCAAGAGTTTTAGAAAAAAAAAGACTAATTTGAAATGACATCGGGTTAACTCCCTCCCCAGATGGTATTGCAAATACCAGGTGGCGGGAGTCAGGTTAGTGTTCTGCAGCTTCATGGAGGAATGTGGTTTTTAGGTCTTCACTGGGAGATCCGGACCATCCGGACTGAGTTTATTCCTCCAGCTGGAGGACAAAACCTTTGACACCTAAGTGCACGATCCAGGTCTATAAAAAGACCATGACACAGACGTCTGCACAGTGTCACAGCTGAGTGAAGCAAAGAGCGACACGAGCGGCCGGAGGTGACTGATCATTCAGCTGCTGGGATGCTGCAGCCACACACTGACCAGCACACCGCCCTCTTTCCTTTCACCCCCCCGTACAGCTTCTTCTGTCCTGCAGCTTCCTGACCGGGTCTGCACTACTTTCTTTAATTAAAAGCTCAGTTTTCCATTTGCAGGGTTATATCTCATCCCCCCCAAAGTCCCAGAGTGCATATAAATGTGCTTCATCTACAAAAATGTCTCCCGTTCACGCAGACCTCGTCTGCACTCACAAAACTGTCGTCTGAGAAGAAGCCAGAGTGATGGAGAACGGACGAACGTCACCACACGTTCAGTACTGAGAGCTGCACAAGTGGCTGTTCACCTGCACCGGGCGGTGCAGCCAATAATACAATAATGTACATACAGTCCTCAATATTATTCACACGCTCCAGAATAACAAGGCACTGAAAAAGTAATGATGCAGAAAAATCTACAAAATGATGATTTAGTGAAATAAAATATTGCTTTTGAATCGTAGTTGAAAATAATTATTTTAAAAAACAAACAAACAAAACTGTCCCAGACACATTAGAGCGGGGGTCCTTAATTAATTTTCACCGAGGGCCAAAGAATGTCCTCGCTGCCAAGGCAAAGGCCAACTTTTTTCTTTTTTTGGGGGGGGGGGGGATTAATACCAGCGGTAACTCCTGTGACATGGCTTTGTCATAAGTATGATACTACATGCATTGTATGATTAATAAAATGTATATTATATAATAGTAGCTATAATACTTTAATACTTTTATCTTCCATCCAGGCGCGACCGCACTGACAACCTTAGAATCAGCTCTGCTTCATGATGTGTTCATGAAGCAGAGCCCCCACTAACAGCATCAGTGTTTATATGCAGAGAATCTCTGAGAGGAACACACACTGCAGCTATGATGCTGCCATGTGCACCAGGTAAACCAGGTCTGATAGGGGGGGGGGGCGCCCTGCCTATGTAGTGCTCGGAAACACTGAAATAGAACCAAACATGCTTTATTGTCTCACTGGGTCTGCGCGGGCCGGACATTTTGCTCTCGCGGGCCGGATGTGGCCCGCGGGCCGCTGATTGAGGACCGCTGCATCAGAGCATCTTTCCCATGAACATGGACCAACATACCTGTCAGCAGGTGCAGACGTCTGATTGGACGTTACAGAAACACCTGATTGCAGTGATTGAATCACAGCGTTGCTTCGGAGCTCCAACATGCTTGTTTACTTGTTTTATTTTTTGTTTGTTTGTAATATTTCTGTTGAAACACAATTCAGAATCAATATGATGATTTTTATTATCATTATTACTTCGTTCAGTTTCAACTCATTTCACTGACGGATGATTTTTTTTCCTGTCTGTAATGGGAGGGGGTGAATCACTCTGAGGAAGACTAAAACATTTTAAAGATCCTCTTTTCATCTCATCCATAATAATCATCTCTTCCTCCCTTCCAGTACAGACACAGCCTACTCATTATGGCAGCGCTCAGGCCTTCTCAGGCTCACAGACCTTTACATTAATAACCTCTTTGCTAGTTTCTGTGAATTAAGTGAAAAATTCAACCTCCCAGGATCCCACCTATTCCGTTATTTCCAAGTCCGTGACTTTGTCAAATCACATAGCACCATTTTTCCCAATATTCCAAATGATTCAATGATTGATTCGATTCTGGACATACCTGTGAAACAGAAAGGCTTTATCTCGAAAATCTACACCTCCCATTCGAGAAAAACATCTATGGATAAAATTAGGAAAGATTGGGAGGATGAGCTCGGCAGGTTATGGATGACAACGACTGGGACTTTGCATTAACTTGTGTGAACAGAAGTTCGTCTTGCTCCAGGCTAAATTTGATACAGTTTAAGGTGGTCCACCGTCTTTATTTTACCAACTCCAAACTCTCCTAAATTTATCCCAATATTGCAGACACATGTAATAGATGTCGCATGACGCCAGCAAACATGACACACATGTTTTGGTTACTGGGCTGCTATTTTCAAACATCTTGAAGAGGCATTAAACATTAAGCTGACACCATGTGCAGAATTAGCCATCTTTGGAGTATTGTCAGACCCTCAATTTGTCAGGAGGAGGACCAAAGATTGTATTGCATTTGCATCCCTCTTAGCACGTAGAAGAATTTTGCTGGAGTGGAAATCCCCATTTACCCCCAAAGCCTCCATGTGGCTTGAAGACATCATGCTGTACCAGATCTGGAGGAGATCCAGTATAGTCTGAGGGGTACACCTGGTAAATTTGATTCAGTTTGGGGTGGTTTGATTGGTTATGTAGCTAAACTGAAAACATCGTAAGAGAAGTGACCTACTTACTTCTACTAAATACCATTTTGTGCTGTATAAACTTTTGATTATTTGTTTACAGTAAGAAGGAAGGATGTGTTTTAATTTGCATTTTCACTGTCTTATAATGAGTCGTGGTAGGACTGTTTTTTTGGTTTGTTCTGTTTTTGTCTTGTTTCCTTTTGTTTTTCCTGGGGGAGAGAAAAAGTCGCTATTTCTCATTGCTTGTACGTTTTCCTGCCAAATGAATGTATAAATAAATGATTGAAAAAAAAAAGATCCTCTTTTCAGATTGTAGGATTTACACAGTTCCTTACTTCCTAGTCTGAGTGAAATTCACTCTTTAAAAAGATTAACTTTATTGTCATTATATGTTTTGTGACATTTTGATGGACCAGATTTCTAGAATATAATTCGCACAAAAATCAGTGTTTGCTGGATTATTTCTTTGTAGCAATGTTTCTTGTAAATAAATCCTTTACTGATGGAAATCGGATTTATTTCTAAATCAGGACCACACGCAGGGATGAAGACTGACCTCCGCTGCGTTTCCCGCCCTGCCTGGCATCTTCCGCTTCTGCTGCAGGAATAAACAGAGGCCATGATGGCAGCAGCTCTGCTCGGGGTGGATCCTCCTGCACCATCATCTCTGTGCCTCTTCTGTTGACCCTTCCTCCCGTTTCTCTCCCTCCTCTTCCTCCGTACATTATTCATACGCAGCACGGCTACGAGTGTTCTCGGTCTCCAGAGAGCTGATGACCTCTCCCCCCCGTTCTTCCCCTCCATCCTCTGTTCTCCTTCATGCCTCCTCCCCTGCTCTGCTGCAGGCTAACCTGCTGGTAGCTAGTTTGCACGGTTGAACCTGAGCCACGACGCTGGTCCTGCTATCGCTGCTGGTAAACGAGTGTGAAACTCCTACTCTGCTCTGCAGAGGAGTCGTCTGGATAACTCAGACTTCTTGATTGTGTGTGTCAGGAGGAGGCGGGGCCTGATCTCAGGGAGATTTTCCAGACCAGTTCCACGACTCTAACGGATCAGACCTCGTAAATAACACGTTCCACGTTCTTTAAAGTGCTGATGACACATTTTTGACATTTTCTTCATGTTTTATCCACCAGAACGTTCTTCATGATGACCTTTGTAACAGAAACAAGCGCAGCTGCATAGATGAGTTATTAGAAAACATGGCTGCTTTTCAGCACATCTGACCAGACGGTGGCGCTGTGAGCTGAAACCGGACGTGACGTCTGCCAGAGAATCTTCTCAGCTTGTTTAACATTGAAGTGGCTTCATTGTGGTTTTAAGTTCCTTTTCCAGTTTTACAGAAAAACAGTAACAACTCAGCCTTCAAATTGTATTGACAGTTAATGGTTAAAAGCTCGTAAGTGCAGCGTTAGTTTATTTAGGTTTCCTACAGATTTAGAATTTTATTCTGAAGAGGAAGAAAGAAATCGCTTCTAAAATGTGATTTTCCCAAATTCCTCATCATCATCATCATCATCACTTTTCTGAACTGGCTGATGATCCAGCACACAAACCAGTTCCAGTCCAGCTGTTCTGGAGCATCTTTATGTTTTCCACGGCTTAGATTATACATGTACATGTAAGGGCAGGTGACATTTTGCAATGCATTGTGGGCTTCATGGGCAATAGTTTTGGTTTATACAGCGCAGTGCTGCGAGACACCGACTCAAACTGGTGGGAAAATGGATGGAATCAGAGAGAATGTTGCAGTCGCACTGATGACTGCTGCCTTTCTCTCCCGACTCCTTCTTCTCCGTGTAAATCTGGCGTTATCTGGAACTTCCTCCTCCGTGTCCCAGATGCATTAACGGTCTGCAGTCTGGATGGTTTCATTCATTTCATACGCAGCTCTCCCACACGCCCGCTATTACGTTTAACATAAAGTCAGTTATAATGAACTCTAAGTCAATCTGCAACGAGTGAGGACATTTATATGAACCCAAAAATGATCTATAAAAGGAGGAAAGAGAGTAAGAGTATGTCTGCACCTTTACGGGACGTAATCTACATTCCGACATTCCTCCATCTGACGTGGGTCCCCATGTCATTACAGCAGACCACAACCTCACAAACCAACTTAATAATCCGTTATCAAAATCTCCTGAAACGGGAAATATAATCTGCCTCCATGTATGATGGTTTTAACAGTCGCCCTATAAGTCTCCTCCCAGTACTGAGTAAAATCTTACAAAAAATTGTATAAGTGCAGATTCAAGATTATTTTTTGTGTAATGATCTGCTCACTTGTTACCAACATGCATACAGAGCAGGGCACTCCACATGCACGGCGTTAACACAAATAACCGATGATTGGTTGAAGAATATGGATGGTGGGAGGCTTGTAGGAGCAATATTTTTAGACTTCAGCGCGGCCTTTGATGTAATTGATCATTGTCTGTTGCTGAAAAACTTGAAAGTTATGGTTTCAGTTCAGTTGCTCTTTCCTGGATGGAGAGTTATCTGTCTAGGAGAAAGCAAAGAGTATTTTTTAACGGTAGTCTCTCAGATAGTAAGGAGTTGCAGTGTGGGGTTCCACAGGGAAGTTCTCTTGGCCCCCTCTTATTTTCCGTATTTACAAATGACCTACCTTTAGCATTAAATAAATCTTATGTGGTTACGTATGCAGATGATTCCACCCTGTATAGTTCTGCACATACTATTACAGAGTTAAGCAATACATTAAATATGGAACTAAAAGCAGTTGCGATTGGGTTGAACACAACAAATTAGTGCTGAACATAGCTAAAACTAAAAGTATGGTATTAGGATCCAGACATATGCTAGACAGTGACCCTCAATTGAGCGTCTCACTGTCTGGAAAGCAATTGGAACAAGTAAGAGAGGTCAAACTACTTGGCATTATATCAGACCCGAAACTAAACTGGACTAAACACATAGATAATATAGTGACAAAAATGGGAAGAGGCATCTCCATTACAAGAAAATGCTCAGAGTATGTACAGCGAGATACTTTGAAGGAAGTAACACAAGCCTTAGTCTTGTCACACCTTGACTACTGCTCAGCCATTTGGTCATCTGCTTCAAAAAAAGACTTGCAAAAATTACAAACAACTCAAAATAAAGCTACAAGGTTAGTTCTCCAGCGTTCTAAGCGCACACATGTCACAGAAATGCACAAAAATCTTTCATGGCTTCCTGTTGAGTGCAGAGTTCTTTTGCATCTTCTCAATAGTTTTTGGAATGTATTAATCAATAAAAGACCACAACACTTTTATGAACAAGTTGAATATACACGAGATTTACACTATCATATGACAAGACAAGCCATTTCAGATTATATTGAACCCCCTAAACCCAGAACAGAACTACTTAAATCAACTGTTATCTATCGAACTATTACAGGATGGAATTCACTGCCTAATTACATTAAGCATACCAGCAATAAATTAAATTTTAAGTGCTGCATAATTGTGTAATTGTTTAATTTTTATGTGATGTTTTATTCGTGTAGGACCCCAGGAAGATTAGCTTTCGCTATGACGGAAGCGAATGGGGATCCATAAAATAAACAAAATAAACAAAATTATAACATCAGTCAGTTCATCTCTGCAGCCATTTTTAAACTTATTAAAACATTTTAAGGATGTAATAACTATGAAAAAAATTTTAAAAAAAATTAACCATTGATGTGTCATATGTAGCTGCTGTAGGTTTCTACTGGGCTGGAAGAGGCTTTGTGCTTTTCACTTTGACATAACTGAACAACATCAGCACCAGTTGTTCCTGACTGAAGTCACGGAACAAGTCCGCGTAGTCGCCCTTTAGAGGAAAAAAGAAAAGATGACGGCTTTGGAAAAGACCGTGTTGATAAAGTTGGGGCTCAAAGTACAGTTTGGAAGTATTACGGATTCAAAGCTAATGATGAAGGCGAGCCGTTGAACACTGAAGCACCGCAGTGAAAGCGATGCTACAACATCTGTCTGCTAACGGAGGCAACACTTCAAACTTCAGGTATCCGCGGCAGCGTCCACTCGCCATGAAGCAGCCTGTCTGCTACCAGACGACTCCTCCTCCTCCTCCTCCTCAGTGAAGGTGCTCCACTGAGAGCCGCATCATTAACTACGTCACACTCACTGCTGGCCTCGCTGCTCTTAAAGAGACACGCTCCTATTTAGCTGCGTTTTTTTTTCTTTTTAAATGCAGGTATAGAACCGTTTTTAACGCTTTAGTATTGCGGTACTATACTGGTACCGGTATACCGTGCAACCCTAGTTAGCTTAGCTTTAGCTTAGCTTAGCTTAGCCTTAACCGGCGCAGCTGCTAGAAGAGGAAGAAACTGTCGTCCCTCCAGACTGAGCTCACGTTCAGCTTCTAGGACGTCTTCTCTTCCTCCCAGGACGGTTCATGTCGGCTCCTCGGTCACTTTCAGCGGCTCGCTCGACTTTTCTCCACATTTGGCTTCTAAAACATGTAAAAGTGTTTTGTATGAGCCGTGAGACGGTGTTGCTGTTAGCAGAGACATCTGTGGACAGAGTCAAAGGGAAAACGTCCCGCTGCTGTTAGCAGAGACATCTGTGGACAGAGTCAAAGGGAAAATGTCCTGCTGCTGTTAGCAGAGACATCTGTGGACAGAGTCAAAGGGAAAACGTCCTGTTGCTGTTAGCAGAGACATCTGTGGACAGAGTCAAAGGGAAAACGTCCTGCTGCTGTTAGCAGAGACATCTGTGGACAGAGTCAAAGGGAAAACGTCCCGCTGCTGTTAGCAGAGACATCTGTGGACAGAGTCAAAGGGAAAATGTCCTGCTGCTGTTAGCAGAGACATCTGTGGACAGAGTCCACATTTTTACATTGGTAGTGTTCAGTGTGGACCTGATACACTACAGGGACTTCTACATGTTTAACATGAACGATGACCTTTAAGGTAAAACCGGCTCATCTGGTCCCTGCAGGACCACCTCCACATTACAGCAAAAAGCTGCATCAGATCCTCACGGTCCTTCTGGAGACGTTCCTCCCAACCAGAGCTGTCTACTGTCCCACATGTGCTGATGTTCTAGTTGTGTTTACCCACAATGCAATGTGCTTCATAGCCTCCTCCTGCGGATGGTGTTTGTAGGACGGCCACGTCCACTTCTTGGATCCAATGAGAGCTTGTTTGAGCATTCACACCTCCCTGAATGATTTTGAGTTTATGTACGTATTTAAAAAAGGACTGTGCATATTAATGAACATAAAATGTAAATATGCAGGATTGTAGCAAAGCTAATTCCATCCATAGTCCCTTGACAAGCCAAAACAGTAAAAATAAAAGAAATAAGAACACTAATAACGTTAAAACATTAAAAACAGTGGAAGGAGATCGAGGTACACAAAAGTAAAAAAGAATAAAAGAAAAAAAAAAACATTCACGTATGCACACACACACCCATATATATATATATATATATATATATATATATATATATATACTCAGAGGAGGGAAAAAGTATTGAACACGTCAACACTTTTTTGGAATGAAATTCTCACCAGATGTCAGCATTAACCCATTATCACGTCCTCTGTAGAGGGTGGGGCAGTGTTTTTTTTTTCTCTCCCCACCTCTCCCGATGTTTTCTATTTCACTACGTATCTGCAAACATGGGAGCACGTGCACACGCTGCTTCCTCAAGACCTCCTGGTTCCAGTATGCTATGTTTCGCCTGTTGTCTGTCGAATCTTGGACAGGTTGTACTTGAAGGAAATTTCATTGTACTGGGACGCTGGTTCAATGACAATAAAGGCATTCAGTCATTCATTCAGTCATTCATTCATTCATTCAGCTAACATTTATGTCCATAAATGAAGTTATGTGTAATATAGTGAAACAGGGAATAAGTATTGAAAACTTACTGAAATTTATTTCCTACTACGTGTAAAAACCTTTGTTGGTGGTTCCAGCCTCCAGACGCCTCCTGTATGGAGAAACCAGTGAAACGTTGCTCAGGTGGGATTTTGGTCCATTCTTCCACAAACTGCCTTCAAATCTTCAAGGTTCCGGGTCTCTTCTGTCCTCTCGGATCTTCAGTTCTTTCGGGTTGGATGATTGACAGGTCCGTTCTAGCAGCTTTATCTTCTTCTTAAAGCAGGTGAGTGTTTCTGGTCCGTTCTAGCAGCTTTATCTTCTTCTTAAAGCAGGTGAGACTTTCTGGTCCGTTCTAGCAGCTTTATCTTCTTCTTCTTAAAGCAGGTGAGAGTTTCTGGTCCGTTCTAGCAGCTTTATCTTCTTCTTCTTAAAGCAGGTGAGAGTTTCTGGTCCGTTCTAGCAGCTTTATCTTCTTTCTTCTTAAAGCAGGTGAGAGTTTCTGGTCCGTTCTAGCAGCTTTATCTTTCTTCTTCTTAAAGCAGGTGAGAGTTTCTGGTCCGTTCTAGCAGCTTTATCTTCTTCTTCTTAAAGCAGGTGATTGTTTCTGGTCTGTTCTAGCAGCTTTATCTTCTTCTTCTTAAAGCAGGTGAGTGTTTCTGGTCCGTTCTAGCAGCTTCTTCTTCTTCTTAAAGCAGGTGAGTGTTTCTGGTCCGTTCTAGCAGCTTTATCTTCTTCTTAAAGCAGGTGAGCGTTTCTGGTCCGTTCTAGCAGCTTTATCTTCTTCTTCTTAAAGCAGGTGAGTGTTTCTGGTCCGTTCTAGCAGCTTTATCTTCTTCTTCTTAAAGCAGGTGAGTGTTTCTGGTCCGTTCTAGCAGCTTTATCTTCTTCTTAAAGCAGGTGAGTGTTTCTGGTCCGTTCTAGCAGCTTTATCTTCTTCTTCTTAAAGCAGGTGAGTGTTTCTGGTCCGTTCTAGCAGCTTTATCTTCTTCTTCTTAAAGCAGGTGAGTGTTTCTGGTCCGTTCTAGCAGCTTTATCTTCTTCTTAAAGCAGGTGAGTGTTTCTGGTCCGTTCTAGCAGCTTTATCTTCTTCTTAAAGCAGGTGAGCGTTTCTGGTCCGTTCTAGCAGCTTTATCTTCTTCTTCTTAAAGCAGGTGAGCGTTTCTGGTCCGTTCTAGCAGCTTTATCTTCTTCTTAAAGCAGGTGAGTGTTTCTGGTCCGTTCTAGCAGCTTTATCTTCTTCTTCTTAAAGCAGGTGAGTGTTTCTGGTCCGTTCTAGCAGCTTTATCTTCTTCTTCTTAAAGCAGGTGAGTGTTTCTGGTCCGTTCTAGCAGCTTTATCTTCTTCTTAAAGCAGGTGAGTGTTTCTGGTCCGTTCTAGCAGCTTTATCTTCTTCTTAAAGCAGGTGAGTATTTCTGGTCCGTTCTAGCAGCTTTATCTTCTTCTTAAAGCAGGTGAGCGTTTCTGGTCCGTTCTAGCAGCTTCATCTTCTTCTTCTTAAAGCAGGTGAGCGTTTCTGGTCCGTTCTAGCAGCTTTATCTTCTTCTCAAAGCAGGTGAGTATTTCTGGTCCGTTCTAGCAGCTTTATCTTCTTCTTAAAGCAGGTGAGCGTTTCTGGTCCGTTCTAGCAGCTTTATCTTCTTCTTCTTAAAGCAGGTGAGTGTTTCTGGTCCGTTCTAGCAGCTTTATCTTCTTCTTCTTAAAGCAGGTGAGTGTTTCTGGTCCGTTCTAGCAGCTTTATCTTCTTCTTCTTAAAGCAGGTGAGTGTTTCTGGTCCGTTCTAGCAGCTTTATCTTCTTCTTAAAGCAGGTGAGCGTTTCTGGTCCGTTCTAGCAGCTTTATCTTCTTCTTCTTAAAGCAGGTGAGTGTTTCTGGTCCGTTCTAGCAGCTTTATCTTCTTCTTCTTAAAGCAGGTGAGTGTTTCTGGTCCGTTCTAGCAGCTTTATCTTCTTCTTCTTAAAGCAGGTGATTGTTTCTGGTCCGTTCTAGCAGCTTTATCTTCTTCTTCTTAAAGCAGGTGATTGTTTCTGGTCTGTTCTAGCAGCTTTATCTTCTTCTTCTTAAAGCAGGTGATTGTTTCTGGTCTGTTCTAGCAGCTTTATCTTCTTCTTAAAGCAGGTGATTGTTTCTGGTCCGTTCTAGCAGCTTTATCTTCTTCTTCTTAAAGCAGGTGATTGTTTCTGGTCCGTTCTAGCAGCTTTATCTTCTTCTTCTTAAAGCAGGTGAGCGTTTCTGGTCTGTTCTAGCAGCTTTATCTTCTTCTTCTTAAAGCAGGTGATTGTTTCTGGTCTGTTCTAGCAGCTTTATCTTCTTCTTCTTAAAGCAGGTGAGTGTTTCTGGTCCGTTCTAGCAGCTTTATCTTCTTCTTAAAGCAGGTGAGCGTTTCTGGTCCGTTCTAGCAGCTTTATCTTCTTCTTAAAGCAGGTGAGTGTTTCTGGTCCGTTCTAGCAGCTTTATCTTCTTCTTCTTAAAGCAGGTGAGTGTTTCTGGTCCGTTCTAGCAGCTTTATCTTCTTCTTAAAGCAGGTGAGCGTTTCTGGTCTGTTCTAGCAGCTTTATCTTCTTCTTAAAGCAGGTGAGTGTTTCTGGTCCGTTCTAGCAGCTTTATCTTCTTCTTCTTAAAGCAGGTGAGTGTTTCTGGTCCGTTCTAGCAGCTTTATCTTCTTCTTAAAGCAGGTGAGTGTTTCTGGTCCGTTCTAGCAGCTTTATCTACTTCTTCCTAAAGCAGGTGAGCGTTTCTGGTCCGTTCTAGCAGCTTTTCTTCTTCTTCTTAAAGCAGGTGAGTGTTTCTGGTCCGTTCTAGCAGCTTTATCTTCTTCTTAAAGCAGGTGAGCGTTTCTGGTCCGTTCTAGCAGCTTTATCTTCTTCTTCTTAAAGCAGGTGAGTGTTTCTGGTCCGTTCTAGCAGCTTTATCTTCTTCTTCTTAAAGCAGGTGAGAGTTTCTGGTCCGTTCTAGCAGCTTTATCTTCTTCTTCTTAAAGCAGGCGAGTGTTTCTGGGCCGTTCTAGCAGCTTTATCTTCTTCTTCTTAAAGCAGGTGAGCGTTTCTGGTCCATTCTAGCAGCTTTATCTTCTTCTTAAAGCAGGTGAGTGTTTCTGGTCCGTTCTAGCAGCTTTATCTTCTTCTTCTTAAAGCAGGTGAGTGTTTCTGGTCCGTTCTAGCAGCTTTATCTTCTTCTTCTTAAAGCAGGTGAGTGTTTCTGGTCCGTTCTAGCAGCTTTATCTTCTTCTTAAAGCAGGTGAGTGTTTCTGGTCCGTTCTAGCAGCTTTATCTTCTTCTTAAAGCAGGTGAGTATTTCTGGTCCGTTCTAGCAGCTTTATCTTCTTCTTAAAGCAGGTGAGTGTTTCTGGTCCGTTCTAGCAGCTTTATCTTCTTCTTCTTAAAGCAGGTGAGTGTTTCTGGTCCGTTCTAGCAGCTTTATCTTCTTCTTAAAGCAGGTGAGCGTTTCTGGTCCGTTCTAGCAGCTTCATCTTCTTCTTCTTAAAGCAGGTGAGCGTTTCTGGTCCGTTCTAGCAGCTTTATCTTCTTCTTAAAGCAGGTGAGTATTTCTGGTCCGTTCTAGCAGCTTTATCTTCTTCTTAAAGCAGGTGAGCATTTCTGGTCCGTTCTAGCAGCTTTATCTTCTTCTTCTTAAAGCAGGTGAGTGTTTCTGGTCCGTTCTAGCAGCTTTATCTTCTTCTTCTTAAAGCAGGTGAGTGTTTCTGGTCCGTTCTAGCAGCTTTATCTTCTTCTTCTTAAAGCAGGTGAGTGTTTCTGGTCCGTTCTAGCAGCTTTATCTTCTTCTTCTTAAAGCAGGTGAGTGTTTCTGGTCCGTTCTAGCAGCTTTATCTTCTTCTTCTTAAAGCAGGTGAGTGTTTCTGGTCCGTTCTAGCAGCTTTATCTTCTTCTTCTTAAAGCAGGTGAGTGTTTCTGGTCCGTTCTAGCAGCTTTATCTTCTTCTTCTTAAAGCAGGTGAGTGTTTCTGGTCCGTTCTAGCAGCTTTATCTTCTTCTTCTTAAAGCAGGTGAGTGTTTCTGGTCCGTTCTAGCAGCTTTATCTTCTTCTTAAAGCAGGTGAGTGTTTCTGGTCCGTTCTAGCAGCTTTATCTTCTTCTTAAAGCAGGTGAGTATTTCTGGTCCGTTCTAGCAGCTTTATCTTCTTCTTAAAGCAGGTGAGCGTTTCTGGTCCGTTCTAGCAGCTTCATCTTCTTCTTCTTAAAGCAGGTGAGCGTTTCTGGTCCGTTCTAGCAGCTTTATCTTCTTCTCAAAGCAGGTGAGTATTTCTGGTCCGTTCTAGCAGCTTTATCTTCTTCTTAAAGCAGGTGAGCGTTTCTGGTCCGTTCTAGCAGCTTTATCTTCTTCTTCTTAAAGCAGGTGAGTGTTTCTGGTCCGTTCTAGCAGCTTTATCTTCTTCTTCTTAAAGCAGGTGAGTGTTTCTGGTCCGTTCTAGCAGCTTTATCTTCTTCTTCTTAAAGCAGGTGAGTGTTTCTGGTCCGTTCTAGCAGCTTTATCTTCTTCTTAAAGCAGGTGAGCGTTTCTGGTCCGTTCTAGCAGCTTTATCTTCTTCTTCTTAAAGCAGGTGAGTGTTTCTGGTCCGTTCTAGCAGCTTTATCTTCTTCTTCTTAAAGCAGGTGAGTGTTTCTGGTCCGTTCTAGCAGCTTTATCTTCTTCTTCTTAAAGCAGGTGATTGTTTCTGGTCCGTTCTAGCAGCTTTATCTTCTTCTTCTTAAAGCAGGTGATTGTTTCTGGTCTGTTCTAGCAGCTTTATCTTCTTCTTCTTAAAGCAGGTGATTGTTTCTGGTCTGTTCTAGCAGCTTTATCTTCTTCTTAAAGCAGGTGATTGTTTCTGGTCCGTTCTAGCAGCTTTATCTTCTTCTTCTTAAAGCAGGTGATTGTTTCTGGTCCGTTCTAGTAGCTTTATCTTCTTCTTCTTAAAGCAGGTGAGCGTTTCTGGTCTGTTCTAGCAGCTTTATCTTCTTCTTCTTAAAGCAGGTGATTGTTTCTGGTCTGTTCTAGCAGCTTTATCTTCTTCTTCTTAAAGCAGGTGAGTGTTTCTGGTCCGTTCTAGCAGCTTTATCTTCTTCTTAAAGCAGGTGAGCGTTTCTGGTCCGTTCTAGCAGCTTTATCTTCTTCTTAAAGCAGGTGAGTGTTTCTGGTCCGTTCTAGCAGCTTTATCTTCTTCTTCTTAAAGCAGGTGAGTGTTTCTGGTCCGTTCTAGCAGCTTTATCTTCTTCTTAAAGCAGGTGAGCGTTTCTGGTCTGTTCTAGCAGCTTTATCTTCTTCTTAAAGCAGGTGAGTGTTTCTGGTCCGTTCTAGCAGCTTTATCTTCTTCTTCTTAAAGCAGGTGAGTGTTTCTGGTCCGTTCTAGCAGCTTTATCTTCTTCTTAAAGCAGGTGAGTGTTTCTGGTCCGTTCTAGCAGCTTTATCTACTTCTTCCTAAAGCAGGTGAGCGTTTCTGGTCCGTTCTAGCAGCTTTTCTTCTTCTTCTTAAAGCAGGTGATTGTTTCTGGTCCGTTCTAGCAGCTTTATCTTCTTCTTAAAGCAGGTGAGCGTTTCTGGTCCGTTCTAGCAGCTTTATCTTCTTCTTCTTAAAGCAGGTGAGTGTTTCTGGTCCGTTCTAGCAGCTTTATCTTCTTCTTCTTAAAGCAGGTGAGAGTTTCTGGTCCGTTCTAGCAGCTTTATCTTCTTCTTCTTAAAGCAGGTGAGTGTTTCTGGGCCGTTCTAGCAGCTTTATCTTCTTCTTCTTAAAGCAGGTGAGCGTTTCTGGTCCATTCTAGCAGCTTTATCTTCTTCTTAAAGCAGGTGAGTGTTTCTGGTCCGTTCTAGCAGCTTTATCTTCTTCTTCTTAAAGCAGGTGAGTGTTTCTGGTCCGTTCTAGCAGCTTTATCTTCTTCTTCTTAAAGCAGGTGAGTGTTTCTGGTCCGTTCTAGCAGCTTTATCTTCTTCTTAAAGCAGGTGAGTGTTTCTGGTCCGTTCTAGCAGCTTTATCTTCTTCTTCTTAAAGCAGGTGAGTATTTCTGGTCCGTTCTAGCAGCTTTATCTTCTTCTTAAAGCAGGTGAGTGTTTCTGGTCCGTTCTAGCAGCTTTATCTTCTTCTTCTTAAAGCAGGTGAGTGTTTCTGGTCCGTTCTAGCAGCTTTATCTTCTTCTTAAAGCAGGTGAGCGTTTCTGGTCCGTTCTAGCAGCTTCATCTTCTTCTTCTTAAAGCAGGTGAGCGTTTCTGGTCCGTTCTAGCAGCTTTATCTTCTTCTTAAAGCAGGTGAGTATTTCTGGTCCGTTCTAGCAGCTTTATCTTCTTCTTAAAGCAGGTGAGCATTTCTGGTCCGTTCTAGCAGCTTTATCTTCTTCTTCTTAAAGCAGGTGAGTGTTTCTGGTCCGTTCTAGCAGCTTTATCTTCTTCTTCTTAAAGCAGGTGAGTGTTTCTGGTCCGTTCTAGCAGCTTTATCTTCTTCTTCTTAAAGCAGGTGAGTGTTTCTGGTCCGTTCTAGCAGCTTTATCTTCTTCTTCTTAAAGCAGGTGAGTGTTTCTGGTCCGTTCTAGCAGCTTTATCTTCTTCTTCTTAAAGCAGGTGAGTGTTTCTGGTCCGTTCTAGCAGCTTTATCTTCTTCTTCTTAAAGCAGGTGAGTGTTTCTGGTCCGTTCTAGCAGCTTTATCTTCTTCTTAAAGCAGGTGAGCGTTTCTGGTCCGTTCTAGCAGCTTTATCTTCTTCTTCTTAAAGCAGGTGAGTGTTTCTGGTCCGTTCTAGCAGCTTTATCTTCTTCTTCTTAAAGCAGGTGAGTGTTTCTGGTCCGTTCTAGCAGCTTTATCTTCTTCTTCTTAAAGCAGGTGAGTGTTTCTGGTCCGTTCTAGCAGCTTTATCTTCTTCTTCTTAAAGCAGGTGAGTGTTTCTGGTCCGTTCTAGCAGCTTTATCTTCTTCTTCTTAAAGCAGGTGATTGTTTCTGGTCCGTTCTAGCAGCTTTATCTTCTTCTTCTTAAAGCAGGTGATTGTTTCTGGTCTGTTCTAGCAGCTTTATCTTCTTCTTCTTAAAGCAGGTGATTGTTTCTGGTCCGTTCTAGCAGCTTTATCTTCTTCTTCTTAAAGCAGGTGATTGTTTCTGGTCCGTTCTAGCAGCTTTATCTTCTTCTTCTTAAAGCAGGTGAGCGTTTCTGGTCTGTTCTAGCAGCTTTATCTTCTTCTTCTTAAAGCAGGTGATTGTTTCTGGTCTGTTCTAGCAGCTTTATCTTCTTCTTCTTAAAGCAGGTGAGTGTTTCTGGTCCGTTCTAGCAGCTTTATCTTCTTCTTCTTAAAGCAGGTGAGCGTTTCTGGTCCGTTCTAGCAGCTTTATCTTCTTCTTCTTAAAGCAGGTGATTGTTTCTGGTCTGTTCTAGCAGCTTTATCTTCTTCTTCTTAAAGCAGGTGAGTGTTTCTGGTCCGTTCTAGCAGCTTTATCTTCTTCTTAAAGCAGGTGAGCGTTTCTGGTCCGTTCTAGCAGCTTTATCTTCTTCTTAAAGCAGGTGAGTGTTTCTGGTCCGTTCTAGCAGCTTTATCTTCTTCTTCTTAAAGCAGGTGAGCGTTTCTGGTCCGTTCTAGCAGCTTTTCTTCTTCTTCTTAAAGCAGGTGAGCGTTTCTGGTCCGTTCTAGCAGCTCTATCTTCTTCTTCTTAAAGCAGGTGAGCGTTTCTGGTCCGTTCTAGCTGCTTTATCTTCTTCTTCTTAAAGCAGGTGAGTGTTTCTGGTCCGTTCTAGCAGCTTTATCTTCTTCTTCTTAAAGCAGGTGAGTGTTTCTTGGCTGTGTGGTGGGACGGTCGTCTTGCTGAAAGATCCAGCCTCTTTTCATCTTCAGCAGATTCTGGTCCAGAATGTCTCTCTACTTTTCTACATTCATTCTTCCTTCAATCAGATGAAGTCTGCCAGTACCACATGCTGAAAAACAGCCCCCACCATGATGCTCCCACCTCCAAACTTCACTGTTGCTATGGTGTTTTTGGTGCCGTTTCTCCTCCAAGCATGTTGTATCTTATGACATCTGCAGAGTTCAGTTCTGGTCTCATCTGACCAGACTATGTTTTCCAGAATGTCATGGGTTTGTCCAGATGTTGTGTTGCAAACTTCAAACCAGCATCAACCTGCTTCTTCTTCAGAAATGGAGTCTTGCGTGGTGTCCGTGCATGAAGGCCATGGCGGTTGAGTGCATTCCTTCTTGTTTTCTCTGAAACAACTGTAGCTGCTGGTTCCAGGTCTTTCTGAAGCTCTCCACGAGTGGTCCTGGGCTGTTGGAGAACCTTTCTGATGATTGTTCTGACTCCTCTGTCTGAAATCTTGTGAGGAGCACCTGGCCGTGGCCGCTTTATGACCATGCCGTGTTCTTTCCACTTCCGGATGATGGTCCCAATGGTGCTCACTGGAACTTTCAGAAGTTTACAAATGCACCTGGAACCAATGCCTTCAGTGTGTTTGCAGTAATAAGGCTGCGTAGGTCTTTAGACAGCTCTTTGCTTTTACCCATCATGCAATGCTTCTTGTCTGACACCTTGGTGATGAGAAACCTTTTTAAAGGCATCAATCAGGACTAAAGCAGCTGATGTTACTTTGCTCTGATAGAGGACAGGATTACTTTCTAAATACTGACAGACTCCAGCTGCTTTCTTGGCTTTCACATCTTTTTGTCTCCATTTCTTCATGTGTTCAATACTTATTCCCTGTTTCACTATATTACACATAACTTCATTTATGGACATAAATGTTAGCATTTCTTTGTATGTGTGCATTACTTGGGTTGTTGCTGACATCTGGTGAAAATTTCATGTCAAAAGCTCTACTAGAAATATATTTCTGAGAAAAATGTCGACGTGTTCAATACTTTTCCCCCTGCTGTATTTACTTACGTGTACACATGTACTCAGTATAAACTGTGGATGGAACCAGTTTGCTAATATTAGACAAACATAAAAGTTTAGGCATGGTGTAAAAGTGTAAAAGGCTGGTGAAAGACAGATTTCCCAAAGTCACGTATGTTTTATAGAGCAGAGGAACTTCGTTTTCATGTTTTCTTTAATTAAACGCAGCAAAGACTGTTTGCAGAAATCCTTGTTTCAGAACTTTCTTGCTCATTGATTGTTCAGCATTTTAGCTCGTGGTTAGTTTTACAGCTGCAACTATTCATGATTATTTTTTTGATTAAATGATTAGTCTATTAGTTCCAAACCTTTTTGAGCCACGACCCCCAAGAAAACATACATCTTTGTTCACGATACTCAACGATAAAATTCTACATGTAAGGCTTGAAAACAATCAGAAACTTCATAAATAAGGAGGATCAGTGTTTCCTGGTGGATCAAATTAAATCAAATAAAAAAATTAATCAAATTAAATCAAATATAATTTTGTCTCCTGTCCCTTATACAGAGCGCCTTCATTATTCTCTTTCCAGTATTTGTCCTCAGTTACGGTGTCTGATGTGAAAGATAAGAGCTTCTGCAGAAGCAGTGATGCTGTGAGTCTGTACATGTGTGTGTGTTATACACAGACCAAGCGGTGATTCATAAAAAAATACACACACACAAATATGAAGACCTGGCTGTGAATCTGCTGCAAGCTCAACGGTCTCCGTGTTAACCCTTCACATCTCTCGTAGAGACAGACAGATGAGACGAGGAAAATAAAACCATTCACACGCCGTTTATCATCACCAGCAGAAATACGCTTCATGTTCATATTAGTCATGCTTTAAATCCAATCTCTCAACAAGAGCATGTTTTTTCCTCCAGGATTAGAAATTGGGGCTATAAATAGCTTTCCGTGCTGTGAGTCATTCTCCGTCAGACAGCACGGCTGACGGAGAATCTGGGATAAATAATCCTGCTGGTTTCTGGCAGGTCCTCTCTTACCTGCTGTATTTCACTGATTTAAACATCATCGTCATGATTTTCTGGTGAAAAGTTTGGTTTATCTCGTCTTTGTGAAGTTTAAACTCCTTTGGAAAATAAGCTGCGGGAACAGAAGCCGGGAGGTGTGAGAGATGTAAATGTGACATATGGACGAGTGGGTAGATGTTTGTTTGTGACGGCCGTCGCTGGAAACCTGTTGTGAAAGCTTGATAATCTTCTTGTTTTCTGTTAATATTCTTATGTAGACAATGGTGTAATTTCCACGGGGGATGGGGGGTTTTGTACAATTTACCACAAGTTGCTGTACAATTTTTTCATATCACATATATACATATATATAAATATATATATACACTGCCCGGCCAAAAAAAAAGTCGCCACCTGGATTTAACTAAGCAAATAGGTAGGAGCCTCCTATTGGATAATTACTGCAACAAGTTATTTAACCCCAACTGGTGCAATGACTTGCTTCTCATTTCCTTAACAACCATGTGGAAAGACACATCCGTGGTCGTGGAAAAGATGTTAGTCTGTCTGAGAAGGGTCAGATCATTGGCATCAAGAGGTGAAAACATCTAAGGAGATGCAGAAACTACTAAAACTGGGTTCAGAACAGTCAAACGCATTCTGAAAAACTGGAAGGATAGTGGACCATCGTCTTCCAGGAAGAAATGTGGCCGGAAAGGCAGATGAAGTGATGCAGCATCATGCCTAGTGCTACTGTATGAGCCTGTGGGGGCAGTGTGATGATCTGGGGTTGCTGCAGTTGCTCAGGTCCAGGTTCAGCAACAGTATGAGCTCAGATAATGAGGTCAGCTGATACCTGAATATACTGAATGAGCAGGTTATTCCATCAATGGATGTTTCTTTCCTGATGGCACGGCCATATTCCAAGATGACCGTGCCAGAATTTATCGGGCTCAGATTGTGAAAGATGGTTCAGGGATCATCAGACATCATTTTCACACATGGATTGGCCCCCACAGAGTCCAGAGTTTGATGACCTGCTGTCCTGATGGGATGTACTGGGCTGATAATGCTGCCCCGCATCGGGACGTTAAACTGGGCCGGATCAGACGGCTGAAAGTGCCGCTCGCCAGCAGCTCCCGGAGTAAATGATGAAACTCATCACAGTCAAAATTCCTGGAAGCATCTGGTGAACCAGACTCAGAGCAGAGACGCCCGACGACGACGACGTTCCCTGCTTCATTTATCACATTAAGCCGAGCCGCTCTCTCTCCTGCACCTGTCATGGTGCAGACAGACGGTGAAAGAAAAAAGAGAAAGCAGAGGCTCCTCCCACGGCGCGGCGAGCGCGGCTTGGCTGGGCATCTCTCGCCGCGCGTCAGAGCGTCAAGACGCTGGAAATCAAGCGTCTGACTTTTTAGTGACCAAGCGTCCAACTTTGGGCGTCAGGCACGATTTTGACGCCCAAATCGCGCCTGGTCTGAACACACCGGAAGAATGTTGCAACTTCCAATCATACCAAGTCCAGACCTGGAGGACGGGGCGTGGACTGCCAGTCTCCTCATCAAATAGTGGCAATGTGTGGTTACAAACACAGATCGTACCATTCTGACAGCAGGGGGGTGCTGAACGTTTTATTGGGGAAGGCGGTACATGGGTGGGCTTGGACCCCATGATAACTACGTGCAGTTCTAGTTCACTTTGAGTCTCAGAGTTTTATATCTTGATACAAAATCTTTATTTTCTTCAGCAAATTACTGAGATTTGACAAACTTATAAAAGACGGTTTCTAGGACAGTTTTATTATTCAGTACTTCAGGGTTTCTTTCAATAACTAGAGTGATTTATAAACTTCATCATGAAAGCTTAACTCATATAATGCAATCTACAAATACTGATGCATCAGCACTCTCACCTCAAAACATTAATGCAGCTGTCAGCTAAACGGGTTTTCAGTCCCTTGATCTATGCAGGAGACTGTGTGGTTATTCCTCCTGCAGACTCTGTTTATCTCACTCTGATGAAACTGAGCTGTGGGGAGGATGACGTTCATCCTGTCCCGTCTGATTTCTGGACTGAGGAATTGACTAAAACATTAGAAAGCAAAAGGACACAATGATCACGATGGTTAGAATAACTACAAACGCAGTACTTGCAGCTGAATCCACGACTGTACGCGTATAAATCAACACAACGGTGGGAAGAGGTGAAGCAGTGCAGGAAAGTGAGTGTTGAGTTGAAGAAAACATCCTCACGACATGCTCCTTCTCCAAAACGCAAAAAAACTTTATATTATCAGTTTGCTGGAGGCAGAAAAGAATACTGAGAGCTTTTATGGCATTGCATGATGGGATTTCCCTCCATATATTCCTCTGTACATGTTTAGGTTTGTTGATGCAGGTTACTCCCTGCAAAGATGTTCGAATCTTAGCAGCTCAGACAAGCTGCCGTCTCACACTTACAGATTTAAATATATTACAACACAGACTTCTCTACACATAATATTTAAAAAATAACTTACATAACCAGAAATCTACCACCTGAATTTTGTCACATGACAAATATGCTACCAACCACTGAGCAAAAGTAAAGTAAAATAAATAAGGTTTCAAAATGTCTAGAAAATGAGGGGATTCTGCTTTGAGATGGCGACGGTGCGTTTACTGAACACGTCCAGCTTCATTAACCAATCCAAACGTCTTAGGCCTGGGATATACTTGCTGTTGACGACGCGTCCGCGTACGCATCATGGCGCCCACGCGTTCCCAGCGTACCTACGGCACGTAGGTCGCTCGCGTTGACGCGAGGTAACGTGCCGCATGCGCGTGGTGCAATATTGACTTGAACGCTAGAGGTGCTTGTGCGTACAAAAAGCGTGAACACGAGGTCAGAGGTAAACACAATGGCGAACACAATGGCGTCGGCGAGTAGTTTTGAAGAGCGTCTCTCGGACCTGGTCCGAAACTACAGACACTTATATGATATTTCCTCCCCGTTGCACAGCGACCTCTTTTTCTTTCGCAGTAGCAAAGTAAAATGATCGTTTCTTCTTCGAGAGCAATAACATTGTCTATTTTCCACATACACCTGGGTCGTTCACGTATGCCCCGGAAAAACAATCTGACCGGCAGACTGACCTTTTTACATTCTCATGAAGTGCTGTGTACTCCTCTTAGCGGTGGCCTCCGGTATTGAGCGTTTCGGCCGCAAAGTGCTGCAGCAAGTATATTCACAGACGACGCAGACCGCTTGCGTGAACGTTTGCGTCCACAGCAAGTATATCCCAGGCCTTACCCTGTACCTGATTTTATTCTAGTCTCTCTAACAGGGCTGCTCGATTGTGGAAAAAATCATTATCACCGTTATTTTGATCAATATTGAAATTACGATTATTCAAACGATTATTTTTCAGTTACACAACACATTCTTTTGACTTTCTCTTTCAAGCAACACGTCATTGATTATTTATGCAAAAAGTTCAAACTGAAAATAAATAGGCTACAAATTTACTTCGTATATAGCTGTTTGTAGTGTATGAAACATTAATAAATTAAATATACTTTGAGCATTTAGTAAATGCAAAAAATGTAGAGATACACATGTATCCAAAATAAACTGTGTCCAGCTGTTTTGCAGTTTATTTATATTTGAAGAATAAAATAAATCTCATAATCATATATACATATACTATATATATATATATATATATATATATATATATATATATATATATATATATATATATATATATGTATGTATATATATATCTCGTATATATATATATATATATCTCGCCTAATAATAGCTGGGATAGGCTCCAGCAACCCCCCGCGACCCTGAACTGGATAAGCAGTACAAAAAAATGACTTACTGACTATATATATATATATATATATATATATATATATATATATATGTGTGTGTGTGTGTATGTATGTATATAAAAATACTCCAAAATAAAGTTTGTGAAGATTTTGTGCAATGCTAGAACATTCCAAATCTAACATTTTTGTTCATGACACCCAACAAACTGCCTTGGTGGAAGCCACTGAAATGAACTTTAACTGAAGAATAATTTTCAGATATTGTGTAAAGAAAAATGGCAAAATAAAATATCATTCTAGCTCTATTATAGGGGTTTGGAAATCATTTGACACAAGAATTGAAATCACGATTAAATTTTGATTAATTGCACAGCACCTTCTCCCTAAGAAAAATGCCTTCTACACGGTATAAATGTGGTGACAGAGGTAATTTCATGAAAATAAATCACTCATTGATTGCGTATATGCATGAATCCCGGTCTTTTTAGTTTAGGTTTCTAAGGATGGCGTGACGCTCTTCTCGGCCAATTGGGTTCATTCTGCTGAAGTTCGGGTTTCCAATCAGCCACTAACAGCGTTTCCTAATGAGGAGCGCCCTCCCCTCTCGTGTGCACGGCAGCACTTGTGAACAGAACCGCATGGCGTCTGCCGACGATAAGCTGATACCTCTGCTGGCTGTAACTGCTGATACAGCAGAACGGCCTGAAAACATCGAAACTGAGCAGGAGAGAGACTTGAAACACAGGAGAGACCAAAGAAGGAATAAAGCTGTTGTAAATCTGGGTGGATTGTACTGAAGGGAGAGAGCAGCTGGACACCTCGGACTGAATGTGGACTGGAAACTGGCCGTAGTCCTGGACAGGTATCTGTTCAGTCACTTTCTTCTTGCTAACATTTTCTATGTCCTCGGCTGCTGGTCTGACTGCGTCCTCCTCCCGTTATAATTAGGGCTGTCAAAAAATTAATCCTGATTAATTACATTGCTTTTTTCACTTCCAGAACACATTTAGGGTTAAAGGTGTCTCACCAGGAATTCTGCATTTATCTTTAGTAGACTAAACTACTGAAACTATGTCCTTACATGTCTCCCTATAGTCCTTCAGACAGCTGCAGTTTAGTCCAGAATGTTGCTGATACGTCCTCACACGCTGACTTCACAACTGTCCTAATGTGAAGCTGAAATTCAGGTCTGAGTCCTGGACTACTCCTGGATGTGTAGCTTGGTTTTAGCCTTTAAGTTGTAAAACAAAAGTTAATGTATTTTCTGCATATAGCAGTAGTAATTAAAAAGGACATCTCTTGTTTGACAATAGGATTAATTTAGGATTATTTTTTTTGACCGCCCTAGTTATAATACATCGTGATATTTACACCGTTACGCCACACACCTTTACATCACCTTTACTTGAAGCGGTCGGTTAGATACTGTATGAGGTTGTCATGTTGTAATGTCGCCTATAACATCATAATGCATCATAATAGGGGATTATCACGCGTTCCGGAACTTTCCGGAATCTAGGCGTTTCCTCTTCCGGGCCAATGTCCAATTTTAACAATAGCTGTCCCTGCTCTGTTCCACTTTGTAAATCGGATAAATGCCAACCATACTTAAGTTTTCATTGATTTGCCGGCGTGAAGGGCCGAACTTTTTAGTAAAACAACGCAGCACGTTTGTTTGTAGCCGGCAGTCTGCACAGTCGTGTTAGCAGGCTAGCATTAGCCAGCTCGATAACGTGCCTAACTTTGTGCGGCTGAAAACACACAAGCATCTGAAAGCATCTCCTTTCTTGGCAGTCCCCAGTTGTTCCACTGGAAACGGGGGGGTACAGACCCGATTTTCAGATGCTTGTGTGTTTTAAGACGCACTAAGTTAGGCACGTCAGCAAACGCTAGCCTGCTAATGCCAGCTGTTAGCATCATTGAAGTGCTGGCTACAGAATAACGTGCAACGTTGTTTTATTATAAAGTTCGGCCCTTCACCCCGACGAATCGCTTTGATCCACTTCTTCCTTAGTATCACTTCAGTCGGGAATCCATGAAAACTTAAGAAGGGTTGAACTGGACATTGAACTGGCCTGGGAGAGGAAGCGGCTAAATGTCTCAAGTTCCGGAAACCGGAAACCGGAACACGGAAGCGTGATAATCCCCTATCCTGCATCTGTGTACATAACTGTAGTTACGGTAAACTACCGGTTTTTGAATTAATGACAGAAAATGTCATTAACTGATCCACAGCCGTTTACTGCAACCAGAGCAAGAAATTCTCTGGAAGATGCCAGTTTTCTCTGGAAAGCTTCCTCGTGCACGGGTATGAGACGTGCACGTCACTTCATGCATGTGGAGTGGGAGGAGAGAATACGGGAGAGCAGAAGCGTTTCTCACTGGGGGAAACAGTTAGGGGCGGGGCTCAGACTAAACTGTTCACCTCACTCATGGTTGGAAAATGTGCAAAATCAGGTCTAGCAGCTGTAAGCAGGGATCACATCTCCGGACTCCCCCTGATCCCACGGAATCAGGGGGAGTCCGCGCTGGTGGTACTGCTACACAGCAGCCGTCACGCTGCGATGCTTCCTTCCAGATTCACAGCCCCATAAGAGTCATCATCAAAGACGTGGACGTAGCATCCAGTCACATCTGAAGAGCTGAAAGTGAAGCTGGACGTTTCCCACCGTCGCCATCTTGCTGTGTCGCGAGTGTCGTCACTCCGGAAAATACTAAAATGGACAAAGTCAGGGCCAACATGAGCCGAGCTAATCCAAAGTGAACAGGAACAAACGAAGTAGATGGTTTAAAGGTAAGACACGCTCAGACTTGCTGTTAACCAGCGACAAACAAACATTGTTCAGCTCTGCTACAGGCCGAGGCCTTCCTGGGAGCTAGCAGGGAGCTAACTGTTAGCCTTAGTAGCAGCGGCTCTACTTTGAGCCCCTCCTGGATGACCAAGCTCCTCCCCTTATCTCTAAGGGAGAGCCCGGCCCCCCTTCAGGGGAAACTCATTTCGTTCGCTTCTACCCGTGATCTAGTTCTTTCGGTCATGACCCACAGCTGGTGACGATAGGTGAGGGTAGGAACGTAGATCGATGGGTAAATTGAGAGCTTCGTCTTCTGGCTCAGCTCCTTCGATGCAGAGTCTTCATCGCTGCAGACACCGCACCGATCCATCAGTCCATCTCCTGCTCCATCCTTCCCTCCCTCCTGAACAAG
Organism: Atherinomorus stipes; assembly: GCA_023101725.1. Lineage (NCBI taxonomy): Eukaryota > Metazoa > Chordata > Actinopteri > Atheriniformes > Atherinidae > Atherinomorus > Atherinomorus stipes. The sequence continues at coordinate 51,779 of JALJCO010005131.1, forward strand.
ACCAGAGACACCTAAGTCCTCCACCTGGACCAGGACCTCACTCCGACCCGGAGAGGACACTCCACCCTTTTCATCCCAGATCCCTCAACCATTTACGCTGGTCGCCCAAGTTCTGTAAATCCTGGCATCCAGGAAAGATGAAGGGAGAGTGGTGAGCGGGCGAGATGATCTTCTGAGAAAAGCAGACTTGTTTCAAAATTTGACCAGTTTATGGTTTCTCTGCAGTTGGGAATAGAGCTGCTACGATACGGCAATTAATCCTGATTATGACGACTATCAAAATAAATCAATTTCATAATCCACTAATAGTTTACCGTTTTTAAGTTCTGTTTCCTCTCAACGTTGCCTCTGTACCTCTTGCTGCCTTGTCTGTCGTTCTGTCCTTGACGCATGTACATAGTCGTATCTATCGGAGTCAGCTTTTCTTGAATTGCTTATTGACATAAATAAACACACACTACCCGTCAAACATTTGGACACGTTTTTCCGTCAGATTCAATGAGAAAGTGTCCAAACTTTGACTCGTTCTGTAATTATGCTAGTTTACGTATGATCTGATTAGTGGACTAATCGCCAAAATAATCAGTGACTAGTCACAAAGCAATAGTTTGTAGCAGCCCTAGTTGATATGCAGCTTTTGGTTAATAACCAATATCGCCCCCGTGACATAACCACTGATATGTAAATTATGTCTTGGAGCGTTATTTTAAGCAAAATCCAGCTGGCACCTTCTCGCCCCCGCTGGTTCTCGCCCCGGCTGGCTCATGCCCAGGCACCTTCTTGCCCCGGCTGGTTCTCGCCCCAGCTGCTTCTTGCCCCGGCTGATTTTCGCCCCGGCTGGCTCATGCCCAGGCACCTTCTTGCCCCGGCTGGTTCTCGCCCCAGCTGCTTCTTGCCCCGGCTGGTTCTCGCCCCAGCTGCTTCTTGCCCCGGCTGATTCTCGCCCCGGCTGGCTCATGCCCAGGCACCTTCTTGCCCCGGGGGCTGCACACCCCGGCTGCTTCTCACCCCCACTGGTTCTCGCCCCAGCTGCTTCTCGCCCCGGCTGCTTCTTGCCCCGCTGATTCTCGCCCAGGTTCCTTCTCACCCCGGCTGCTTCTTGCCCCGGCTGGTTCTCGCCCCAGCTGCTTCTTGCCCCGGCTGCACGCCCCTGCTGGTTCTCACCCCGGCTGCTTCTCGCCCCGGCTGCTTCTCGCCCCGGCTGCTTCTTGCCCCGGCTGGTTCTCGCCCCAGCTGCTTCTCACCCCGGCTGCTTCTCGCCCCGGCTGCTTCTTGCCCCGGCTGGTTCTCGCCCCAGCTGCTTCTTGCCCCGGCTGCACGCCCCTGCTGGTTCTCACCCCGGCTGCTTCTCGCCCCGGCTGCTTCTCACCCCGGCTGCTTCTCGCCCCGCTGATTCTCACCCCCAGCTGATTCTCGCCCAGGTTCCTTTTCACCCCGGCTGTTTCTTGCCCCGGCTGGTTCTCGCCCCAGCTGCTTCTCACCCCGGCTGCTTCTCGCCCCGGCTGCTTCTTGCCCCGGCTGGTTCTCGCCCCAGCTGCTTCTTGCCCCGGCTGCACGCCCCGGCTGCTTCTCACCCCGGCTGCTTCTCGCCCCGGCTGGTTCTCGCCCCAGCTGCTTCTTGCCCCGGCTGCACGCCCCTGCTGGCTCTCACCCCGGCTGCTTCTCGCCCTGGCTGCTTCTTGCCCCGGCTGCTTCTCGCCCCGGCTGCTTCTCGCCCCGGCTGCTTCTCGCCCTGGCGCCTTATCGCACAGAACGCCCCGGCTGCTTCTCGCCTTCTCGCCTCGGCTGCTTTCTGTTGCGGTTGCTTCTCGCCCCTGCTGTTTTTTGCCCCAGCTGCTTCTCCACTGGTTGCTTCTTGCCCCTGCTGCTTCAAGCCCCTGCTGCCTCTGGCCCTGGTTGCTTCTCGCCCCGGCTCCATCGAGTATTGCCAGATGATAGAAGAATCTTGTGTTATGACATCGTGAAGTCACACCCCAGAAAAGACTTTATCAGCTTTTCCCAGAGACTGAGGAATGTTCCCCCTCCCCAGGGGTCTTTGTTGGGAGATGACATAACAAGTGCCCCCCCCCCCCCCGAGATCTTCTGGTGGGGGATGGAGAAAGGGACTGAAGGAAGGGTCAGCCATGAGGGGAGATAAAAGCTACTGCTTTAAAATGTGTTCAGTTCAGCGTTGGCTCGTACGCTGTGTTGGACTCACGGTCCCAGTTAAACTCCAAATTGCCTTCACACTGATCTGAGTGTGTGTCGTTCTTTTATTAAGTATTTTTCTGACACCAGAGCCTTCTGTTATTTTATGTCATTATTTTAGTTTCATCTACATGCCAAGGGACTGAGGATGGAAATTAGCCACTGGCCATAATCTTCCATATTTGCACAGAAGTGTATTTTAATATGCCTGGTCCCTATTTTAAATAAATAAATTGAAATTCTATCTACTCAGAGTTGCAACAAGTCCATTGACTTCCATCTATAAAAAATAGCGTTGCACTTCCGAGTTATGCAGCGTCCAATAGGGCTCAAATGGGCACATGACATTTTGCAATGCATTGTGGGCTTCATGGGCAAGAGTTTTGCTTTATGTTGTGCAGTTCTATGAGACACGGACTCAAACTCATAGAAAAATGGAGAGAATGTTGCAGTTGCACTGATGACACTGTCCCGTGTCCTTTTTTCCATGTAAACCTGGCGTTATCTGCAGCTTTCACCTCTGTGTGTCTGAGATGTCCTGACGGTCCAGTCTGGACGGTTTCATTCATGTCAAACGCAGGTCTACCACACGCCCATTATTACTTAAAAAACATCCCATTATTCTGACGATCCCTTTAAAAGCCTCCACGTATGAATGTAACTGGTCTGAAACATGTGAGATTTACGTCTGAATCTCAGGATCACTGACTGATTCCTGAAGTCAAGACTGATTCCTGTAGCCACTGACTGATTCCTGAAGTCACTGACTGATTCCTGAAGTCAGTGACTAATTCCTGAAGTCACTGACTGATTCCTGAAGTCATGACTGATTCCTAAAGTCAGTGACTAATTCCTGAAGTCACAGACTGATTCCTGACGGCTGGCTCCCTGTTTGCTACAGGGTTCAGTTCAAAATCCTGTTGTTGGCCTTTAAAGCGTTGCACGGTTCTGCTCCCAGTTACCTCTCTGAGTTATTGTCCCGCCACGTTCCTACCAGGTCTCTTAGGTCATCCTCTTTATCTCTTCTGGAGGTACCAAGACACAGGTGCAATTCCAGGGGTGCTAGGGCGTTCTCTGTAGCTGCCCCGCGCCTCTGGAACGCACTCCCCCTTGAACTCAGGTCAACGCAGTCTATAACGTCTTTTAAAACCATGCTCAGATCCCATCTTTTGGCGCAGGCTTTCCCTTCTTAATCTTTTTTTTTTCTCTCTCTTATTATTGTCTTATTAATTCTTCTCTTTTTTATGTGTCTATATGTTTAGATGTTTTTAGCCTTGTTTTCTTATGTCCTGCCATGTAAAGCACTTTGGGCATCCAGCTGGATGTAGAAATACGTGCTATATAAATGAAATAAATGAAATGAAATGAATGAAATGAAGTCACTGACTAATTCCTGCAGTCACTGACTGATTCTTGAAGTCACTGACTAATTCCTGCAGTCACTGACTGATTCTTGAAGTCACTGACTAATTCCTGAAGTCATTGACTAATTCCTGAAGTCATAACTGATTCCTGAAGTCATGACTAATTCCTGAAGTCACGACTGATTCCTGAAGTCACTGACTAATTCCTTAAGTCACTGACTAATTCCTGAAGTCATTGACTAATTCCTGAAGTCATGACTAATTCCTGAAGTCATGACTGATTCCTGAAGTCACTGACTAATTCCTAAAGTCACTGACTAATTTCTAAAGTCATTGACTAATTCCTGAAGTCACTGACTGATTCCTGAAGTCACTGACTGATTCATGAAGTCACTGACTGATTCCTGCAGTCACTGACTGATTCTTGAAGTCATGACTAATTCCTGCAGTCACTGACTGATTCCTGAAGTCATGACTGATTCCTGAAGTCACTGACTAATTTCTAAAGTCACTGACTAATTTCTAAAGTCATTGACTAATTCCTGAAGTCATTGACTAATTCCTGAAGTCACTGACTGATTCCTGAAGTCACTGACTGATTCCTGCAGTCACTGACTGATTCTTGAAGTCATGACTAATTCCTGCAGTCACTGACTGATTCCTGCAGTCACTGACTGATTCTTGAAGTCATGACTAATTCCTGAAGTCATGACTGATTCCTGAAGTCACTGACTAATTTCTAAAGTCATTGACTAATTCCCGAAGTCATGACTGATTCCTGAAGTCAGGAATGATTCCTGAAGTCACTGACTAATTCCTGAAGTCATGACTAATTCCTGAAGTCATGACTGATTCCTGAAGTCATGACTGATTCCTGAAGTCACTGACTGATTCATGAAGTCACTGACTGATTCCTGAAGTAATGACTGATTCCTGAAGTCACTGACTGATTCCTGAAGTCACTGACTGATTCCTGAAGTCACTGACTGATTCCTGAAGTCACTGACTGATACCTGAAGTCACGACTGATTCCTGAAGTCACTGACTGATTCCTGAAGTCATGACTGATTCCTGAAGTCATAACTGATTCCTGAAGTCATAACTGATTCCTGAAGTCACTGACTAATTCCTGAAGTCACTGACTAATTCCTGAAGTCATAACTGATTCCTGAAGTCACTGACTAATTCCTGAAGTCACTGACTAATTCCTGAAGTCATGACTGATTCCTGAAGTCACTGACTAATTCCTGAAGTCACTGACTGATTCCTGAAGTCACTGACTGATTCCTGAAGTCATGACTGATTCCTGAAGTCACTGACTGATTCCTGAAGTCACTGACTAATTCCTGAAGTCATGGCTGATTCCTGAAGTCACTGACTGATTCCTGAAGTCACTGACTAATTCCTGAAGTCATGGCTGATTCCTGAAGTCACTGACTTATTCCTGAAGTCACTGACTAATTCCTGAAGTCACTGACTAATTCCTGAAGTCATGACTGATTCCTGAAGTCACTGACTAATTCCTGAAGTCACTGACTGGTACCTGAGAAAACATGTGAATGATGTCCAATCTCCTCCATGTTGTAGAGGGAAGCGCATTTACACACATTCACGCACATTGCACAAACCTCTTTTATCTCCAGAGATGCCGCAGGTCGTCCAGGTTCAATGAAATGGTTCAGAATAAAGCTGTATCACCCAGATAACGAGCGCCATAAGAACTGTTTAAAAAATCTGATTTCAGAAGCTAAAACTTCAGTTTGGAAATAAATCAGAACACAATTAAAGAAATCACCAGCGTGCTCGTTTTCGACATAATTCAAAAGCAACAGGAGACGATTGAAGCCCACAGTACTGTTATATCTAAATCTTGTAGGGTTTTTTAGTTGTTTTTTTTACATTTTAGATCAGTAATGTAACTATTTGCCGTCATTGTATCCGTCTGGTATATCCTCTCGTCTGTTTGTATGCAAGCGCACTGCAGTTTTGTATGTGGAGGGTTTGGAGGGGAAACTGTTTCATTTCTTGGCATTTTACCAAATTGTGTTGTGGCAGCAAATATTTTTTCATCTGCAGAAGCTAAACACCTAATCAGGGACTCTTCACCTCCGTTGCATTTCTGCACCGGACAGCGCAGAGTCAGTGACTCTTATGAACACATTTCCTTACCTGGAAAGCCTTGTTGGAATGGGGGGACATTCATGTGTCGGAATGGTGGTATGTGTAAATGACAGTATGTCGGCATGTCGGAACGCCAGCATGTAACCGTCTCACGGCTGCGGTCCACAGCAGGCCTTTCAGCGTTTCTTCGTTAGCTCTCATATCTGAGCTCCCTGGCTTTGCATTAGAAATGAGGAAATATCACCCCATCGTTTTTTTTACCGTAGCGATTGTGCGAACGATCGTGGCAGTTGATGATATGTCATGATTGCACCATGTTTTAAACTTGTAACAAACCTGTAAATCTAAAGAAAAAGACCAAGAGCAGCATGGCGAACGCAGTCGGCGTAAACAAACTTTACGGTTGACCGTGAAACCCACAATGCATTGTGGTTTTCCCAGTCCCCAACGTCACACTTTCAAGCCCTATAGGGAGCCGAAGTCACGCCCCTCTACTTCCGCACCATGGGACCTAAGAGACGAAAAATATGAATGGAAGTCAATGGGGAGAAAATAATTATCTTCTGGTCCCAGTCGTTCTCTGTCCTGGATTCCAGATATGTTGGTTGTGGATTTAAATGAAAATCTTTGGTGCAAAGAAAAAATAAAACCACAAAGATTTTCGATAATTTCAGGATTTACTTGAAGCCTCTTTGTGGACTACTCCTCTCGCAACTGACCTGCGTCATTCACTGCGAGAGTACGTGAACCAGACTGGACATCGTTCTATCGGCGTGATGGTTAATACTTCATCTTTTCCTGACTTAAAACGAGTTTTCACCTCTGTTCATACTCTTTTTCCTGTTCTTGAGAAAAAGTTGAGTAAAAATCGATGACGTGCCGAGAGAAATGTCCAGTCGGTTCACGTACTCTGGCAGTGATGACGCAGGTCGGTTGTGACGAGGACTGTTCCACACAGAGGCTTCAAGTAAATCCTGAAACAATCTAAAATCTTTGCGGTATTTTATTTTTTCTTTGCACGAAAAATTTTAATTTAAATCCATAACCAACACATCTGGAATCCAGGACAGAGAACGACTGGGACCAGAAGATAATTCTTTTCTCCTCATTGACTTCCATTTATATTTTCTCGTCTCCTAGGTCCCATGGTGCGGAAGTAGAGGGGCGTGACTTCGGCTCCCTTTAGTTCCATGTAACAGATCAGACTGCATTCAGGGCCAATGCAATGAGGAAAGTTGATGCAATACCAGTCCTATAAGTCAGGAAACGCATGTTGACTCCGTCAGAGGTCCTGTAGTGATATCTATTGTGTCTGTTCAGCATGACAAGTTTTAATCTAAATGTATTTCATCTTTGTACATCTTTAGTGGTTTCGCCGTGTTGCCTCCCAGCTTGTTTAACTGGAATAAGTGTGGTCACGAGCTGATACTCTTGAATATGATCACTATAAGCTAGGTTAGTGGAAACCTGTTACCACCGCGTCTCAGATTAGATAGACTGTTAACCAGTTCCAGTTCGTATGTCGTATCCACACAGTCTGCTGCTTATTTCTGCAGCTATAGTAAACCATTACATCCTCCTCTTCCTCTGTTCTGGGTGGAAATCCAGACATCCTGAAGCTCCTCTCAGACCAGAGCATCCAGATGCTGCACAGTTCACCATGATTGGCTGTTTCCTTGTCCATATAATGCAAAGCATTACAAAATCCCAGGTGATTAAAGCCTACAGACTTCCTCAGGTATTTAACCGTCTTGTCCCTTGTTCCATGCATTAACTTGTATTAATCAACTAAATGTTTCATAATTGATATCTATTTAATCAATTTCTCAATGTATCACTGTCGTCACTCACTATCACCCTTTCATCTTCTCTCTTTCCTCTTCTTGCATTTCTTGTTGACTTATTTGGTGACTCACTGGTGTCAGTTTTTACTCCACCATTACAGCTCTTCCTCATTTATGTTCTGGAAATCATTTTGCTATCACTGCCATTTTGTGTTCATTATTGGAGAGCAGCAGCAGGAACATTACATCCATCAGTTTGTCCATTTTCCTTTCTTCAAGTTCAATTTGATCATTTCATTCTACTACTGGAAACTAGTTTATTCACTGTATTCACCTTATTCAGGAAGTCAGGATGGGCGCCGACAATATGGCCTACAACTTGTGGTTAATCAGTGGTGCAGTCTTCTACCACAGCCTCCGCGGCTCCATGGATGAGCTACATCAGGGATCACCAATTCCGGTCCTTGAGGGCCGGTGTCCTGCAGGTATTATGAGTTGCCTTGCTGCAACACACCTTGTGATGTGGATAGAGCTTGACATCAAGCACAAGTTTGCTAATTACCCACTGATTGGAGTCAGGGGTGTTGCAGAAGGGGAGCTCCTAATACCTGCAGGATACCGGCCCTCGAGGGCCGGAACTGGTGATACCTGAGCTACATGAACAGATTTGATGCTATTTAATGCTACAAGTGATTAAATATGAGCAACATTCATTACTTTGTCCGCAGGTGCCACAACAACTGGAATGAGAGAATCTGACACTTAATTTAGATTTCATCACAGTTTCTGCTCTCAAAGCTAACGGTGTTAGCCTCAGCTGCTAACAGTGGCAGCTGCTCTCTAGTGGCGGACGCCGCTTTATTCTGACCCGTCAGCTAACGGTGTTAGACTCGGCTGCTAACAGTAGCAGCTGCTCTCTAGTGGCGGACGCCGCTTTATTCTGACCCGTCAGCTAACGGTGTTAGACTCGGCTGCTAACAGTAGCAGCTGCTCTCTAGTGGCGGACTCTGCTTTATTCTGTCCCAACAGCTAACGGTGTTAGACTCGGCTGCTAACAGCTAACGGTGTTAGACTCGGCTTCTAACAGTAGCAGCTGCTCTTTAGTGGTGGACTCTGCTTTATTCTGCCCCGACAGCTAACGGTGCTAGCCTCTGCTGCTAACAGTAGCAGCTGCTCTTTAGTGGTGGACTCTGCTTTATTCTGTCCCAACAGCTAACGGTGCTAGCCTCAGCTGCTAACAGTAGCAGCTGCTTTCTAGTGGTGGACTCTGCTTTATTCTGTCCCAACAGCTAACGGTGCTAGCCTCCGCTGCTAACAGTAGCAGCTGCTCTCTAGTGGCGGACTCTGCTTTATTCTGTCCCGTCAGCTAACGGTGCTAGCCTCCGCTGCTAACAGTAGCAGCTACTCTCTAGTAGCGTACTCTTCTTTATTCTGTCCTGACAGCTAACGGTGCTAGCCTCTGCTGCTAACAGTAGCAGCTGCTCTCTAGTGGCGTACTCTGCTTTATTCTGCCCCGACAGCTAACGGTGCTAGCCTCGGCTGCTAACAGTAGCAGCTGCTCTCTAGTGGCAGACTCTTCTTTATTCTGTCCCGACAGAATAAAGAAGAGTCTATTTATTCTTTATTTACCGTCTCTGCTCTAAGAGCAGCTTTAATAATCAGCTCGGCGCCTTTTGTAGGATTTCAGCTTTCAGATGAGGCAGAACATGATCATATTTACAGTCATGTCCTTAAAACAACTTCGGCTTATAACTGCTGATATAGCTAACTTAGCATAATGGCTAACAACAACACAGAGCATCGGCTCAGAGACATTATGGCGACCTAACAGAATAATAATTGTCGTGATCATAAAGTCCAGTGTTGTTCACATAAATATCCCTCCATCCGGGTGTTAGCCGACACAGTGAAAAGGGTCAATATGGCCGGAGTTACCGTCCCGGCGTTAGCTCCGTTAGCTCGTACCAACACCCAGGCCCAGTGAGAGGTTCTGGCTGGACTTGGACCGTCACTGGCTTTCAGAAGAACATGTTCTTGTTCTTCATGCAGCAGATCATGGTGACTTGAAATGATTTTTTTTTTCAGTAAAATCAGACAGCGTTTTTCACTGTAGTCTGTTATATCTGCCGCCGCAGCACCCAGAGATCAGCTGATGGCGTCGCTCTTGCCTGATTCCTGCCGCAGCTCACGGCTGAAAGATGCAGGATGATGATGAGGATGAGGATGTGCTGATCAGGGTGGTGGAGCTTTCTTGGATAGATTCTCATCAGAAAGGCCGAGTTAATACACTGGTGTTAATTTAATCTTCACTCTGGTATGAGAACTGGGGGAACCACACGTGTTTTCTTGGAGCTTTTCAGTCACATTTCCGTTCTTCCAATGTCATGTTTTCTATTGATCAATACTGAGAACACGCCTCACCGGAAGCGCTAAGCCAATGTGGACACGCCTCAGCTGAAAAAGTGGGCGGGGCTGAATAAGGTGAACATTCTTGTCCTGTTGTCTAAGTCATTACAAAGTTTGCTTTTGGAAGGTTTTACTCGTTTTACTGCATGTATCAGTCGCACTGTAATTTCAGAGGGTCGCCAGATTATTGTAAAACAAATAAATAATAAGGATGTCCAAATCAGTGCGCAAAAGATTCATTTGTGAAGTTGACTGTTTATCTTATAAACAACCAAATCATTACTGCTGGCATATTAAAGTTTAAAAAAAAAGAGTCCTTCATCAGCTGTTTATCAGAATAATTCCTCAGTGAGCGCAGAACATCTGAAGGGTTATTCAGGTTTCTGTGTCAGATTGCAAGCAGGGTGCAGCAGGGTGCACCCTGGACGGGTTTCCAGTGTCATTCCTGTCTTCATCTCTACGTTATTCCTGCAGCACGGCTGCTCTCGCCCTCTCTCGCTCTTTTCTCTTCATCAACATGAATGAACAAACACGAGAAGCCGCCGTTGCCTCAAGGACACACAACCACTTAGAGCACTTCCACAACCTAATCGTGTCAGACAGGAGTGAGGGGAGACGTGTGCACGAGCATGCACGGGCGTGCACGCATCAGTCTTCATGTTGGACTGTTTCTGTTGCTACGTGTGTGATGATGATGATGATGACTTCTGATCACGGTGCTGGCTCAGATGAACAGAGTACAGAGGAATGGGATGTCCTACCGTCTTGGGGCAGTGAACGTATCGCGCCAAGCTGATGATCAGGTCGTGCGTGATTGGATCAACCAGGTTTCTGAAGCTGGCGTAGCGGTACAGCACGTCATCCAGAGACGTCGACTCCATGCCCAGGTCCTGGAGACACATCAGAGAAGAGCTCAGAGCAGCACACGTCTGCCTACCTGCCGCACAGAAGCAAGCACATGCTGAACATGCACGGTGAAGACCGGCCGAAGCTCCAACTGAGCGTCAGGATGAGGAAGCCGGGGACTTCAGTGACTCGGAGCCCGGAGGTTTCACTGACTGAATGACTGCGTTTACATGGAGAAACTTTGATCCCATCAAACGCCAATCAGAATAAAAATGCATCATGTAAACAGCAGACGTGGAAAGTAACTCATTACATTTACTCAAATTACTGTAATTAAGTAGTTTTTCAAATAGGTCATTTTACTTTTGCTCAGTTACATTTTTGAACCCAATAATTTACTTCATTACTTTGGAAATGTCTCCAATTACTGAGTAAAAAAATGAAATGCAGGGGGAGAAAATCCTCCTGAAGCAGCGTTTCTGTTCATGTTAAAGATGATGAAGGAATTCCTCGACTGTTTCTCAGCCAGTTCTTTGTCTTCAAACATAAACGAGACAATAAATCATCATGCAGATGCTACAAATGTGTCTAACACTAGTTTTCAGTGGGCAGAATATTCTGTGGAGCGTCAACCTTTACTTCATTTCTTAAATTGGGGGAGTGGGTAGCCTACACACTCAGAAACAGAGGTACGAGACAGGAACATTTCTGTACCTGTAGCTACATTTTTTACACATGTTCTCTCAAAAGTACAATATTGGTCTTTATGAAGCCAGAAGTGTACCTATGAAAAAGGGTCCAAAGTAAAATAAAGTACACATTTGTACCATTTCAACCCTAAAGGTACCTGCAGCATTGAAAAATGTGTGTAGCTTGTACAATAACTATAAATATACTTCTAAACAGAAGTATATTATAGTTATTATATAATGATTTTCATAGTAATCATAGTAATAATTACATGTATAATTATATATGTGTTTGGCCTAATATTTCTATAATAATTATTCATTTATTATTAGTATCTTTGATTGTTGTCATAATCTCTATTTTATTGACTTTATTCATAATATTTAATCGGTTTAATTGTACTTTATTAACTCATACAGCTTGATAAGGTACAAAAATGGACCGTGAAGGTACAGAAATGTCTTTCAGAAAGGAAAAACCAGAGTTGGACTGGATTTATAACTTGTCCTTTTTTACAGCAAGTAACTGAAAGTAACTGAAGTAACTTTTACTCAAAATAAAGTACTTTTTACTTTTACTCTAATACATTTTTAGATGGGCACTTGAGTAAAATTTAAGAAAAGGAAAGATACTTTTACACATTTACAATTTTTCAGTACTTTTCCCACCTCTGGGAAACAGTTGATCCGATCGGCCTCAATTATGAGTCATTTTCCATCCGACTGAGAGGGGGGTGTTTTAAACCTCTAAACGATCTGATCGAGAGGAAAAAATGAGCATGTGAACTCTCATTCCGATCATTTCTGTGGAATTTTGTCTTTTGAACCACGTGCGGGTCGCGTGGCAGCAGATTCAGGGTTGGCGGAAGTAAACGGGACTGTGGAGGACAGAGAATGGACGGTGCCGCGGATCTGCAGCAGCTGCACTGTTCACCACGGGTCCGCCTTGCCGAGTCACCGAACGGATCTGCTGCTGGTCCACATTCTGACCGGACAACCTGATCTCACAAAAATACGTGACATGAGCACGAACAGTCTTACGGTGTGTACACCCCAAACGCGATTTGGGCGTCAAAATCGCGCCTGACGCCCAAAGTTGGATGCTGGGTCACTAAAAAGTCAGACGCTTGATTTCCAGCGTCTTGACGCCCTGACGCGCGGCGAGAGATGTCCGACCTAGACTGCTTAGAGAGAGAGAGAGAGAGAGAGAGAGAGAGAGAGAGAGAGAGGTGTCAACTCCAGTCACCGCAATGGTAAATTTTTTCACAGCAATGGCGGACGGCAGAGTGCGAAAAAAGTTCCTGGAAGTTAGCGCAAGCTAACTGCCGCTATATTCCAACGGAGCAGCTGGTCGGAGCAGCACTGGTTCAAGGTAAAAAACGTTCAAAGAATAAAAAGTTCATAGCAGTAGGGCTGATTTACTATGCATCAATCAGCAGAGTAAGTTTGTGATAAGAAAGAATAGAACTCAGTTTATTTGCAATGAATTAAATTATTATGCTGTTGCACGTCCAGGCTTGTAGAGAATTTACCAATAATTTTAGTCTCCCGTTAGCCTCCCTCACTCACATCTGCAAGTTTAAAAAAAAGAAAATATTGTGGGTTTAATTGCTGTGACGGGATGGTTTAGTTTAAGTAACGAGTTTAAACCATTCATATTGCAGAGATATTTACAAGGAAGAAGGAGTAACAATTCCCGATGTCCCGATGGGGGGCAGCATTATCAGCCCAGTTTAACGTCCCGATGTCCTGATGGGGGGCAGCATTATCAGCCCAGTTTAACGTCCCGATGTCCCGATGCGGGGCAGCATTATCAGTCCAGTTTAACGTCCCGATGTCCCGATGGGGGGCAGTATTATCAGTCCAGTTTAACGTCCCGATGTCCCGATGGGGGGCAGCATTATCAGCCCAGTTTAACGTCCCGATGTCCCGATGGGGGGCAGCATTATCAGCCCAGTTTAACGTCCCGACGGGGGGCAGCATTATGAGCCCAGTTTAACGTCCCGATGGGGGACAGCATTATCAGCCCAGTTTAACGTCCCGATGGGGGGGCAGCATTATCAGCCCAGTTTAACGTCCCGATGTCCCGATGGGGGACAGCATTATCAGCCCAGTTTAACGTCCCGATGTCCCGATGGGGGGCAGTATTATCAGCCCAGTTTAACGTCCCGATGTCCTGATGGGGGGCAGCATTATCAGCCCAGTTTAACGTCCCGATGTCCCGATGCGGGGCAGTATTATCAGCCCAGTTTAACGTCCCGATGTCCCGATGGGGGGCAGCATTATCAGCCCAGTTTAACGTCCCGATGTCCCGATGGGGGGCAGCATTATCAGCCCAGTTTAACGTCCCGATGTCCCGATGCGGGGCAGCATTATCAGTCCAGTTTAACGTCCCGATGTCCCGATGGGGGGCAGTATTATCAGTCCAGTTTAACGTCCCGATGTCCCGATGGGGGGCAGCATTATCAGCCCAGTTTAACGTCCCGATGTCCCGATGGGGGGCAGCATTATCAGCCCAGTTTAACGTCCCGACGGGGGGCAGCATTATGAGCCCAGTTTAACGTCCCGATGGGGGGCAGCATTATCAGCCCAGTTTAACGTCCCGATGGGGGGGCAGCATTATCAGCCCAGTTTAACGTCCTGATGCGGGGCAGCATTATCAGCCCAGTTTAACGTCCCGATGGGGGGCAGCATTATCAGCCCAGTTTAACGTCCCGACGGGGGGCAGCATTATGACCCCAGTTTAACGTCCCGACGGGGGGCAGCATTATGACCCCAGTTTAACGTCCCGATGGGGGGCAGCATTATCAGCCCAGTTTAACGTCCAGGGCCCAGTTGTTCAAAACTCCGTTATCTTTTAACCAGCCGTTAAATACATTTAGCCGACCGTTAACTTTAACAGTCCGGTTATGTTGTTGTTCAAAACTCAGTTAATTTTAACCGTGTGTTATCTTGACGTTAAAGTTAACACACCTAAGGACCGCCGCTAAAGTTTTAACGGTGTGGTTTTCTCTCATTATGCCGTTTGTTGCTAACGCTGCGTTCATGATGCCGGTTCAGAGAAGGAAGGACGGCGGTTATTGTGGCTTTGATTTTGATATCGGGGATTATTCAAACGAGGAGCTGCGCACCACTTCGGGAAAGAATGCATATATGTAATCCTTTGCGAGTCGATTTGGAGCGTGCCACGAACTGTGGACACGACGGACTCACTATTTAGAATGACATTTTCTTCATCAGCAGAGAAATTTCTGCCTCTTTTTCCTTGAAGTGAAAGGGATCGTTTGCTTATCAATACTTTCTGTGTCCCGTGTGTTCTGTTACTGAGGGTTTGCTGTGCTGTGAGGCCGCATGAGCTGGGGGGACGGGGGGTGGCGCAGGAGTGTGAAGAGAACGGGGAAGGATGGAGAGACTGGGGGATGAGGAAGAGTGTGTTGTGGCTAGCAGCAGCTCTGTTCACGTTGGGAAAATAAAGTGAGAGTCGGCCCCCCGTGTCTTCCTCACAGCAATAAGGAGACACAGACGTACAACATTACTTTTTGCAATACCAGAAGTAAAAAAAATGGGGAATTGTGGGATACACTGGTGCTAACCAGTGGTGCTAACCCTATGGTTAACTTTGACGGTGCTGTTAGCTGACGGCATGACTAACCATGCTTTGAACAACGCATATTTAACAGTCGGTTAGCTAACGGCAGGTTAAGGATTTAACGGACCGTTAGGGGTAAACCAGCGGTTAAAATAACCGAGAATTGAACAACCGGGCCCAGATGTCCCAATGGGGGGCAGCATTATCAGCCCAGTTTAACGTCCCGATGTCCCGATGCGGGGCAGCATTATCAGCCCAGTTTAACGTCCCGATGTTCCGATGCGGGGCAGCATTATCAGCCCAGTTTAACATCCCGATGTCCCGATGGGGGGCAGCATTATCAGTCCAGTTTAACGTCCCTCTGTCCCGATGCGGGGCAGCATTATCAGTCCAGTTTAACGTCCCGATGGGGGGCAGAATTATCAGCCCAGTTTAACGTCCCGATGTCCCGATGGGGGGAAGCATTATCAGCCCAGTTTAACGTCCCTCTGTCCCGATGCGGGGCAGCATTATCAGCCCAGTTTAACGTCCCGATGTCCCGATGCGGGGCAGCATTATCAGTCCAGTTTAACGTCCCGATGTCCAGATGGGGGGCAGCATTATCAGCCCAGTTTAACGTCCCGATGTCCCGATGGGGGGCAGCATTATCAGCCCAGTTTAACGTCCCTCTGTCCCGATGGGGGGCAGCATTATCAGTCCAGTTTAACGTCCGGATGTCCCGTTGCGGGGCAGCATTATCAGCCCAGTTTAACGTCCCTCTGTCCCGATGCGGGGCAGCATTATCAGTCCAGTTTAACGTCCCGATGGGGGGCAGCATTATCAGCCCAGTTTAACGTCCCGATGTCCAGATGGGGGGCAGCATTATCAGCCCAGTTTAACGTCCCGATGTCCCGATGGGGGGCAGCATTATCAGCCCAGTTTAACGTCCCGATGTCCCGATGGGGGGCAGCATTATCAGTCCAGTTTAACGTCCCGATGGGGGGCAGCATTATCAGCCCAGTTTAACGTCCCGATGTCCAGATGGGGGGCAGCATTATCAGCCCAGTTTAACGTCCCTCTGTCCCGATGCAGGGCAGCATTATCAGCCCAGTTTAAGGTCCCGCTGTCCCGATGCGGGGCAGCATTATCAGCCCAGTTTAACGTCCCTCTGTCCAGATGGGGGGCAGCATTATCAGCCCAGTTTAACGTCCCTCTGTCCCGATGCGGGGCAGCATTATCAGCCCAGTTTAAGGTACTGCTGTCCCGATGCGTTGCAGCATTATCAGCCCAGTTTAACGTCCCGATGTCCCGATGGGGGGCAGCATTATCAGTCCAGTTTAACGTCCCGATGTCCCGATGGGGGGCAGCATTATCAGTCCAGTTTAACGTCCCGATGTCCCGATGGGGGGCAGCATTATCAGCCCAGTTAAACGTCCCGATGTCCCGATGGGGGGCAGCATTATCAGTCCAGTTTAACGTCCCGATGTCCCGATGCGGGGCAGCATTATCAGCCCAGTTTAACGTCCCGATGTCCCGATGGGGGGCAGCATTATCAGCCCAGTTTAACGTCCCGATGTCCCCATGGGGGGCAGCATTATCAGCCCAGTTTAACGTCCCGATGTCCCCATGGGGGGCAGCATTATCAGCCCAGTTTAACGTCCCGATGTCCCGATGGGGGGCAGCAATATCAGCCCAGTTTAACGTCCCGATGTCCCGATGGGGGGCAGCATTATCCGCCCAGTTTAACGTCCCGATGTCCCGATGGGGGGCAGCATTATCCGCCCAGTTTAACATCCCGATGTCCCGATGGGGGGCAGCATTATCAGCCCAGTTTAACGTCCCGCTGTCCTCATGCGGGGCAGCATTATCAGCCCAGTTTAACGTCCCGATGTCCCGATGTCCCGATGGGGGGCAGCATTATCAGCCCAGTTAAACGTCCCGCTGTCCTGATGCAGGGCAGCATTATCAGCCCAGTTTAACGTCCCGCTGTCCTGATGCGGGGCAGCATTATCAGCCCAGTTTAACGTCCCGATGTCCCGATGTCCCGATGGGGGGCAGCATTATCAGTCCAGTTTAACGTCCCTCTGTCCCGATGCGGGGCAGCATTATCAGCCCAGTTTAACGTCCCTCTGTCCCGATGCGGGGCAGCATTATCAGTCCAGTTTAACGTCCCGATGGGGGGCAGCATTATCAGCCCAGTTTAACGTCCCGATGTCCCGATGGGGGGCAGCATTATCAGCCCAGTTTAACGTCCTGATGTCCCGATGCGGGGCAGCATTATCAGCCCAGTTTAACGTCCCGATGTCCCGATGCGGGGCAGCATTATCAGTCCAGTTTAACGTCCCGATGTCCCGATGCGGGGCAGCATTATCAGTCCAGTTTAACGTCCCGATGGGGGGCAGCATTATCAGCCCAGTTTAACGTCCCGATGTCCCGATGGGGGGCAGCATTATCAGCCCAGTTTAACGTCCTGATGTCCCGATGCGGGGCAGCATTATCAGCCCAGTTTAACGTCCCGATGTCCCGATGGGGGGCAGCATTATCAGCCCAGTTTAACGTCCCTCTGTCCCGATGCGGGGCAGCATTATCAGTCCAGTTTAACGTCCCGATGGGGGGCAGCATTATCAGCCCAGTTTAACGTCCCGATGTCCCGATGGGGGGCAGCATTATCAGCCCAGTTTAACGTCCCTCTGTCCCGATGCGGGGCAGCATTATCAGCCTAGTTTAACGTCCCGATGTCCAGATGGGGGGCAGCATTATCAGCCCAGTTTAACGTCCCGATGTCCCGATGCGGGGCAGCATTATCAGCCCAGTTTAACGTCCCGATGTCCCCATGGGGGGCAGCATTATCAGCCCAGTTTAACGTCCCGATGTCCCGATGGGGGGCAGTATTATCAGCCCAGTTTAACGTCCCGATGTCCCGATGGGGGGCAGCATTATCAGCCCAGTTTAACGTCCCGATGTCCCGATGGGGGGCAGCATTATCAGCCCAGTTTAACGTCCCTCTGTCCCGATGCGGGGCAGCATTATCAGCCCAGTTTAACGTCCCGATGTCCAGATGGGGGGCAGCATTATCAGCCCAGTTTAACGTCCCGATGTCCCCATGGGGGGCAGCATTATCAGCCCAGTTTAACGTCCCGATGTCCCGATGGGGGGCAGTATTATCAGCCCAGTTTAACGTCCCGATGTCCCGATGGGGGGCAGCATTATCAGCCCAGTTTAACGTCCCGATGTCCCCATGGAGGGCAGCATTATCAGCCCAGTTTAACGTCCCGATGTCCCGATGGGGGGCAGTATTATCAGCCCAGTTTAACGTCCCGATGTCCCGATGGGGGCAGCATTATCAGCCCAGTTTAACGTCCCGATGTCCCGATGGGGGGCAGTATTATCAGCCCAGTTTAACGTCCCGATGTCCCGATGGGGGGCAGCATTATCAGCCCAGTTTAACGTCCCGATGTCCCGATGGGGGGCAGTATTATCAGCCCAGTTTAACGTCCCGATGTCCCGATGGGGGACAGCATTATCAGCCCAGTTTAACGTCCCGATGTCCCGATGGGGGGCAGTATTATCAGCCCAGTTTAACGTCCCGATGTCCCGATGGGGGGCAGCATTATCCGCCCAGTTTAACGTCCCGCTGTCCCGATGGGGCAGTATTATCAGCCCAGTTTAACGTCCCGATGTCCCCATGGGGGGCAGCATTATCAGCCCAGTTTAACGTCCCGATGTCCCGATGGGGGGCAGTAATATCAGCCCAGTTTAACGTCCCGCTGTCCCGATGGGGGGCAGCATTATCCGCCCAGTTTAATGATGATTGAATGATTGGTTGACGCTCCATCTTCAACACACGTCGAGCGCTCAAAATCTAAAATACGCGCCATGCCCAACACACGAGATACACCGTAGACTCTTCAACACCTCCTGGAGGCGCGTTGACGTCGACCACACCTGCCAACATTGGTTATTGTGAAAAATAAGGAGGTTTTTTTTTCCATCGGTGCATCGGCCCAAGCCGTAATTATTGGCCATTTCTAGCCTCGTATTTAAACCTGATGAAGGGACCTTGTTCTAAAACGTTTCTTTAAAACTCAATAAATGATTTTTAAGGACAATATAAAAAATAGCTTTAACTGTTAATAATAATAATTTATAAATTATTCATTTAACTTTTATTTAACCAGGCAAAGACATAAAGAACAAGATTCTTATTTACAATGCCAGCCTGGCAAGTGCCAAAGGCACCTGTAGGGCAAGTGGGGGAGGGGAACACAAATGAAAAATAAAATAAAATCAGTAAACATTTAAACAATTTAAGACACCAAAAGAGGAAGAAATAATCATTAGAAGACCAATGTTACGTCCCAGGCTGTGGCCTGGACATTCAACAGTGTTCAGCCAATCACCATTCAATCAGTCAATGTTGGAGGCCATGGGTTAGATATTTATGTTAAACTTGGTTTATTTGTGTTTTTATAGTAAAGTAAATGGCTTTGTTTTCACATTCCTCTGTGTCCTTTGTTTTACGTTGACGGCCCTTTAACCCCTAGACATTTGGGTAACAGCTAAATAATAAGGATGTTACCCTGCAATACATTTAGTAGCAGTATTGCACATCAAATTAAAAAGTGTGTACCACTGACTGCCACCATCTAAAGGGTTAAGTGGCCACAGCTGAACTTTAACTTCAAATTCATGTAATTACGAAAGAAAACACATTAAAATTGTAACTTCACAAGTAGGGATGTAACGATTACCGATAAAATGGTTAATCGTGATAAAATTCCCAACGATTAGTAATACCGTTTCAAATTTAAATTTTCGTTAAAACCGTGACTTTGAAAAACTCACTAGAGACGTCTGGACCCATTTTGGATATTTTTTAAATTGCTGGTGGGGTATTTCAATAACACCGTGATAATAATGATAACCGTGATCATTTTGGTCACAATAACAGAAAATAAATGTGCTCCCAAGATATCTATACTTATTCCAGTGTCTGCCTATTTTTCTACCCAAACGCTTCTTTCGTCAAGTGGACTCAAAAATTTCCAATTTCATCTGGGCGGGTAAAAACCCAAGAATTTCCAAATCTCTACTCCAGAGGAAAAAGTCATTGGGTGGACTGGGTCTTCCAAACTTTCAGCTATACTATTGGGCAGCAAATATGCATAAAATTGCTATCTGGTTCTCTGATGCAAATGATGATTGGGTCCAACTAGAAACAGCATCTTGCTACTCTTCATCCCTAAGAGCCTTGGTATGTAGCAACCTCTCATCTGAACCTAGGGAACACTCTTCTAATCCCATAGTTGTCACTACCCTGAAAATTTGGCAACAAATTAAACACCAATTTGGCTGGACTTCTCTGCCCTTAGCTACTCCCATCTGCAGTAATCCACTTTTTAGCCCTGGCAAGATTGATTCGAGATTCAGTTTTTGGAGTAAACAGGGTTTGACCTGCCTAGGTGACCTTTATGTCAACGGCATATTTGCTACTTTTCCACAACTATGCTCTAAATTCAAACTTCAACCCCCCGATCTGTTTAGATACTTCCAAGTTCGTAATTTTGCTAAATCCAACACTTCATCATTTCCACAAGCCCCACAGACCTCCGGTATTGACAAGATAACTGCAGTTAATGACCTGTCAAAAGGTCATATCGCTTTCATCTATGATTTTCTTTCTATAGGCCCTCATCCCGCTCTGCTTAAGATCAAGTCCAACTGGGAAGCTGAACTGGGTACAACTCTGTCAGATCAGTGGTGGTGTGATGCGCTGAATACGATAAATAAATCTTCCTCTTGTGCAAGACTTAGTCTAATCCAGTTCAAAGTGCTTCACAGGATCCATCTTAGCAAAGCCAGACTATCAAGCATCTACCCAAACTTGTCTGATATTTGTGACAGATGTTCTCAGGCACCAGCGAACCTGACTCATATGTTCTGGTCATGCCCAACTCTCAGGGAATATTGGAGATCCTTTTTTGATTTTATGTCTAGGGTCCTGGAAATGCCTCTGCCTCCTTCACCTCAGATAGCCATCTTTGGCACCCCCGAAGAGGGTACTAAAGTGAATGCTAAACAACGGAACATAATTTGTTTTTCCTCCTTAATTGCTCGCCGTTGTATTCTCCTTCTATGGAAAACTCGATCACCCCCCTCAAACTTCTCTTGGCTGCGGGTAGAACAGTAGAACATCGTACTTCCATGATGCGTCCATGCAAGCTCATGGCACTACGGAAGCCGCGGCAGACCAAACCAGACGATATCGCGCGTTTAGCGCCTACTCTGCTGATAATGCAAGTGTAGAAGAAGAAATTCCGCTTTTCATCTGCTAGGCTCTGCTTTGAGCCAGACGAGGACGATGGTGCAAATGACTAATCAAGCTTTTTCCAACTCGTCCCAGTCTGCCGTGGCTTCCGTAGTGTCGTGAGCTCGCATGGACGCATCATGGAAGTACGATGTTTTACTGTTTAGTCTATAAAAATCTACTAAATGATGGTTTCCAGTAAATTCTGAACGCTACCCACTCAGGACACTTGGATTACATTGGATGAGCAGTATGGAGGAATATTGACAAGTTTTTGTGGACTTTTACGGACCTTTTTGTTTTGAGTGCCGCTGAACTCCATTATATGAAAGTTGGTGTATAATGAACCCCCCCACCCCCGGATCTCCGGCTGCATTTGAGATATTAAAAAGTGCTCCAGAGTCTTGCTCAGCATGAGGATGAGGAGAAGATGAAGGACCATCATTCTGTGGGTGTACTATCCCTTTAAGGAATACACACCTGCACATCCACACACATGCACCTGCATACATGAACGCATGCTCACACGGCGACATATCCACACACGAAGGCATGCATGGCCACATCCACACATACATCTGCACAAAGAGCAAAAACATCAAAATAAGAAATGAAATTGGCTTTCAGTCACATGAAGATCACACAGACAGCATCTGAGTGACCACTTCTTCTTCTTCTCATGTTCCGGCAGGCTGTACGTGTAAAGGTTGCCAGATACTGTGACAAATATCCCCCACAAGCTTACTTGTTCCTTCACTTTAAAATCAGGATATTAGCGGGATAAATGTTGAATTCATGACTCCAGAACTACGGCAGTTCTGGAGGAAAATGGGTTTATATCAGGGTAACTCAGTCCGGTCCCATGAGGGCAACACAATCCAGCAGGTTTTCCACGTCTCTGTGCTCCAGTACAGGTAAATGAGTGGTGGTGCGGAGCCTGATGGGCTGTTGGACCTGTCGAATTTGGGTCAGGTGAGTTTGAGCAGGGACAGATGGAAAACCTGCTGGCCTGCAGCCCTCCTTCGACCGAGCTGAATAACGCTGGTTAATGTGCTACTATTTTATATATTGAGAAGTTAAAGCAACAAAAGGACAAAGAACCGAATCTAAATGTGGCATGAATCATCCTGTGACATATGAAACCCATTTTCTAGATGAAAATCTGCAGTATTCATTCATGCACATCTGTGGTGTGTTGACGGGATGTAAAGGCTCTTCCACTTTCACATTTCCTGTTTTGTAACGTGGCTGACCCTTTTAAACGACATCCTGCTGCACGGCTTCCTGCCGTCTGGCTGCTGAGGGACAAATGAAAGTTTGTCACATCACCAGCCCCATCAAGCATAAACCTGTGAGAACAGCTTCACGCATCAACGACATCCTCGTTCAAGCTTCAAAAGTCACCAGCAATGATGACGGAACCGGATTAAACTGAAGGGATTTCACAGAAGGAGACAAAGCTGCTGTGCGTGGTTTCACTGGCCGCTGGCTGCGTGGACACACCTTTATCCAAGTATGAGATGCAGAGCCGGGTTACCACCAAGCAGAGTCGGGTAGGGCTGCAGAATCGTTAAAAAATCCCGATCTCAGTTCACACACAACCATTCTGAAGCGTTTTTAATCACGAGCATATCACAAAAAACAGTTTCCATTCTTCCCGGATTTTATTCATGCACCCCCCACCCCCTAACCAACGTAAAGAACTGCAATGTATCTGCCACAGAAGTGCTCCAACAACGCTCTTGTGCAAACACAGACTTTATTTTGAACTACCTTTTGAATAGGTTGTTTTGTTTGTTTTGTTAAAGTTCAATTGTGCAATAAAAAATCATTTGAAATAAAAAATCGTGCCAGAGAATTGTGATCTAAATTTCAAGCAAAAAGAATCATGATTCACATTTTTCCCAGAATCGTGCAGCCCTGGAGTTAAAGGGTGCATCTGCAGCCAGACCTATGAGAGCACGGTGAAATCTACCCCTACCCCTGACCCCTCCCCTAAACCGAACAAGACCCACCCACCATGTGACACGCCCATAGGCAGTGGCTGCTGGTCAACAGAGGGCGATGAAGTGTTGGCTGATAACACGTGTGTGTTAGAGGCTGCTGGAGGGGCTGCATGGTTGACTGTACCCGGGGACCGAGGTGCGTTTGGTGGAGCTGATCCTCAGATCGCTCCTCTCAGAGTCTTTATCGGAGGGAATGCGGTAAAGACACAACCCCAGCTTTTTTCCCCCGGCGGTTTGTGCACCCCGTCGCAGAACAACCGTCTGGTATTTTCCATCAGCGTAACTGTGTGTTTCTCTGGCTTGTTCTCAGCCTGCAGGTGGTGAGCGAGTGTTTTTGCCTGACAGGGGGGCATTCCCTGCAGACCGTGATGTCACAAAATGACTATCACTTGGTTGGATACTGTTAGCCAGCAAAGCAGTTGTAGCTCAAGCTAGCAGCAGGGTTGCCAATCGTCCTGTAGAATACAGTTGTTCCTTATCTAGCAGTTAAACATCCCATCCCCACATTTTATTGGGTCAATAGTGACAGTCCGTATAATACAAAACCAAATTGTATCCTATACTAGTTCAATACAAACAGTAGTGAATCAGTACAGGACACAGTTTGTTCAGTATTTTCATAAACGTCCAATACACGTCTGTCACATCCATATAATGGGAGTGAAGAGGGCAGAATGAACGGGCCCTCTATAAGACCTTATCTGCAGCAAAACTACGTCATTTCACCAATACTTTAAGACGAATGAACAAACAAATGAGTACTACTGTCCTGTAAGTTCGGATTTAGCTCTCCGTTAGTTCTTGGGGGCGTTCTTCACACTCCGCTGGCCGCACACACCTAGCCTGGTACACCAGCCTGACTAACGCCATGTAGGAGATACACGGCAGGTCAGTCTGGATTCCCTCCATTGGAGAATGATTCCACTCCGGTAAAAAATTGACCGGACCAATCACAGCGCAGTAGTAAAATTATAAACAGATGAACGTTAAACTCCGACATCTCCACCGCTGTTTCTGCTCTGTTTTGGTGCGTAACTAACAGTTTCCGGGTCAAAGTCACATGACGTGCGACAAACGCTTTCTCATATTAGTAGTTCAGCAAAAACCAAAGCTGACATGTAACAGAGTATTTATGATAATAAAATCAAACATTCTATGTAAATATACACAAGAAAACTACATTTTTTTAAATGTATAATCTTTTGACCGTTGAAATGCTCATTTATCATTAAAGGTGCCATGACATCAAATTTCACTTTTCTGGGGTTTTGGGTGTATAATATGATCTGTTGTGCACTGATGAGGTCATGTGAACGTCCAGAGTGAGAATCAATGTTCCTGTTTATGGTCTGTCAGCTTTGTCTCTCTCTGCTCAGAAACAGTTGAATCAGACAGCAGCTTATCATTCTACGTAGTTCTATCATTCTACGTAGTTCTATCATTCTACGTAGTTCTATCATTCTACGTAGTTCCATCATTCTACAAGTATCATTCTACGTAGTTCTATCATTCTACGTAGTTCCATCATTCTACGTAGTTCTATCATTCTACGTAGTTCTATCATTCTACGTAATTTAATTGCTCCAATAAGAGCACACTATCAAGTAAACAGCGCCCCCCCTCTCTCTCCTAACGGTCTATGCACCGTCCGCTCCCCCCCTCCCCTCCCTGTCTGATTCAGCTTTGTGTATGGAGCTAGTAGTAACTTCTGAGCAGTCAGGTCTGGATTTTCAAACAAATGGATTTAATGGATCCGGGCAAAGGTGCAGCTTTAGGTCTGCCTTTGTTCCGCCTGACATCAGAGTTTCCAGTCAGATCAGCGGATCCATTCAGCTGTGCAAGCGGATCCTACATGACTGTGCAAGGCGGATCCGTGGCGAACAGCGCAGCTGCTGCGGATCCGCGGCGCTGTCCTTTGCTATCTGGGGTTTCCCAGCAAAGTCCTGTTGTGTTTTGCTTCCCTGAATCTGCTACGTCACGCAACCCCCACGTGGTTCAAGCATGCGCAGACAAAATTCCACAGAAATGATCGGAATGACTGTTTACATGAGCATTTTTTTCTGCTTATCGGATCGTATAAAAGGTTTAAACCACCCCTCTCGATTGGATTGGAAATTCTTTCAGATCGAGGCCGATTGGATCAGCTGACATGTTTACATGGAGCATTTTTATTCTGATTGGATTTGATCGGATCAAAATTGTGCCATGTAAACGCAGCTACTGTTGCTGGTAACTGTATTTTTATTTACTGTGTTCCTAGAGTGTTTTGGAGAAGTTAATACACATGATATCATGACTGAAGGTGTTGCGTCTACCCAGAAACTTTGTTCATGGCATGAAGGGGTGGGGCGCCCTGAAGTCTGGAACCGGCTCTGATCCGATGCAATCTGAATGAAGCATCGTGCAGCATTGCTGCTTGTATCTGCAGGTGAAAGCGCTGTTATCCACCACAGCACTGATGCAACGCTGCTGCTCTGAACAGGAAGCCAGACAAATGTGAGGCGTTAGTCGTGAGTGAGGAAAGGTCACGGACTTCCTGGGCAGCTCCAAGCTGCACATTTCATGCCATTCTGTCACTTTGATGAGAAGAAACTGACATTTGGTCCCGTCTCAGTGTGGAAGATGAGGAAGCTTCATCATTGAGGGCACAGCGATGCGGTGGCAGTCAGGGCCACTTGTCGGACACATCCAGAGCTTTCTTTAGCATGTAATCTGCTTGTGGCGCAGCAGAAAGCTGCTTTCCTCCTATAGGGACTCTCAGAGCAGTGTACCTAAAAACATTTTGACAGGTGTGTTTATTTTTAGGCTCAAGCTGTTGCAGAGCTTGTTTGGGTTTTTCCACATTACAGTTCTCCTCACAGATATTCACGGTGCGCAAACAACAGCAGAATCAAGTGTTTCGAAGGAGCCTGTTCGAACCCTTAAACCCGATAACAAAGGCACATTTGATAACATGTAACTTGGGTAATAATTCTCCAGCAGCTCTGAATGACGTATGGACCAGTTCAGAGGTGCAATGAATCAAATTGTGCTCTAGTTCAGTTTGGTTGTGCGCTTGCAGCCCCTGATGTCACTCGTACTTTCATTTTACATGCAAATAAGATCACATGATGTGTTTTTACACCCACTGTTTATAACAGTTGGTTAATAAAGTTTTTTGGAAGGAAGGAACTAATAAAAATGTCTGATTGGGCTCAAAGCTCGGACTGAACGATTTACTGTTTTCTGACTGAAACTGCGATTTCAGACCACGCCATCACGTTATGGCCAAATCTGCGGTTTTTCCAGCTCCTAACTGACCCAAAATCTGCTCTCTCAGCTAGTTTACACGCCGTCTTCCCGCCAGCCAGCCAAGCTGACCAATCAGAAGCAGTACTCTACTCATGGACAGGTCAGCCTACCAATCAGCATCAGGGCTGGGATGCTGCGTCTCCAACTGTGTAATCGTTACACGTTAGGAAACGGCTTCGACAGAACCTCATCCAGTTTCTAACTTTTAGCTCGTGTGTTGATCCACTCCGAGCAGTGGAGTAAAATCTAATCTTGAACTGTCTGTCATCAGATTTCTGGCAGTTGAATTTCTGGCAGCGATCAGCTGGTAGACGGGTCAGTGAAAAATCCCATCTGGTCTGTAAAATCACATCAGATAATTTCAATTTAATTTAATTCAATTTAATTTAATTTAATTTAATTTAATTTAATTTAATTTAATTTAATTTAATTTAATTTAATTTAATTTAATTTAATTCGATTCAATTTATTTATATAGTCCTTTTCAACAGCCAAAGGGTAAACAAAGGGCTTCACAGAGTAAAATACAACCGAACAGCAGACACAAAACAGGGGAATAAAAGCTCCAGTGAATTCCAGCCAGTATGGGCGATATGGACTAAAAACTGTATCACCATAATTTCTGTTTTTATCACGGTAATGATAAGTGACGATTAAAAAAAACACATCAGCCCAATCTTTGATGTTATAAATCTGCATTCTGTCTTGAGAGCCCTAACATAGTACTAGAAGCCACTGAACTACTTCAATTAAGTTCAAGTAGCAGGGGCAGAGCTAGGGGGTGGCCAGGGGTGGACTGGCCATAGGAAGTACCGGGAGTTTTCCCAATGGGCTGATGGATCAGTGGGCCGGTGTGGCAAAAAAAACCAACTTTAAATGTAGTTGGTTCAGCCTTTAATGTGGTGACCAGTGTTTCCAGTTCCTCTTGTGTGTGGCTAATCAACATCGGCCTACATGGATGTCTGTCAGATCTCTTTCAACGTGGTGTTGTTGGCCAATCACAGCCAAAGACCAGGGCTGTGATACAGGAAGAGGCGGATCTGCGTGTTGTGGAGAAGCAGATCGGCCGGGACAGCCGCCTGCCCATCGATGAGCGTTTCGGACGCACAGCGTCCGCAAGTGCAGGATAACACATGACCACCGGCCAGTGCGGTGCACGCGGAGCGCGGCGCACAGGGGCTCTGCGTGATTTGGAGGCTGAAGCTAAATGTAACGCCGCAAAATGTTCAGCAGCATCACTGCATCACGAGGTCATGTTAGCAGCCTCCAAGAAGTGAGCCGGGTCACATGATAGTGGAGGGAGAGATGACCTGGTGGAAGTTCCCCAAACAGGTGCAGAGCAAGTAAGACGGTAAAGGAAGAAACAGTTGCTCGGCTGTTGCTAAGAAATGCTATTCAGATTGTTACTTTTTTTAAAATCTAAACCCAGTTTGTAAAAAAAATTAAATGGTGATTACAGCGGTTAAAACAGCTGAACATGAAACATTTCATCTGTAAAAAGCAGTAATATGAACACATAGCCTATAAAATACTATAAGGCTGAGAGGGACTGATGTGATTTTATTCTTTTTAGTTTTGGTAATGTTACAGTTAATGCTGACAAACTGTGAAGACTGAACAGAAAGGTTGCATTTGGAGTGGTGTATTTAAATCAAAATGTGATGTTATTTCTTTGTGCAATAAAATGTATTTGCCATCTGCATGATTTAAGATTTTTTTTGATCTGATGAAACCATTTTAACAGCATGAAATAAATAATGTCCGTTGGAATCAACTGATAAACACTACATTTTAAATGCATTCCATCATTTGTTTATTCAGGTTGAGCTGAGACCGAGGGCTGAGGATGACACCCACCCCAGCTCAGCCGTAAATTAAACCCCCAAAATCAGACAGTGACAGCCTAGAGGGTTTTTGCTGAGTACCCTCAGAAGAAGACAACACACCTGTAAACTTACAGGTGTGTTGTCTTCTTCTGAGGGTACTTGTACTTGTACTTGTACAGAGTTCAAACACAAAGATGGTGCAGACAGAAAGGGCTCATACACTGAAGAGAACCACACACTGCATGGCCTATCTCTGTCATAACTCACACACTGCAGTCTCACACACATGCATATTGTGTTGTGTATTTTAGACAGCCTGCCTGTTTTCTGTTGGTTCAGCCAGAGGGACTGTGGTATGATGAAACCTTCATTTCTTTCAGAATGTTCAAGTTAAACAGGAATACGATGCTCTGAACACATCGAGCCAACATCAGTGCTGTTAGCATAATTTGGACGGTATAGTATCATGAGCCATGATTTGCCATGAGCGTTGTTGGGTTTCTGGGCACCAATTGTTGTGGGCCGGGCCGAGTCAAAGTCCCGGGCCGTTTTTTAGTCCCAGTCCATCCCTGGCCGCGGCCACCCCTGACCAATCACTGGCCACCCCCACGCTTTAACCGGGCAAAACTCAAGCAGTTACAGAGACCCCAAGCTGCTTCCAAACCACTTTGCCTTCTTATTTTACACACTAGCTACCACATACAGTTGGATGTATATGTAATATATATATACAGGAGGTAGACAATGAAACTGAAACACCTGCCATTTTAGTGTGGGAGGTTTCATGGCTGAATTGGACCAGCCTGGTGGCCAATCTTCATTTATCTTCAGCAGAATTAAATGTGCACCTCAGCTCTCCTGTTTCCACCAGAACTGTCCATCGGGAGCTCCACAGGGTGAATATACACGGCCGGGCTGCTAAACCTTTGGTCACTCGTGCCAATGCCAAACGTCGGTTTCAATGGTGCAAGGAGCACAAATCTTGGGCTGTGGACAATGTGAAACATGTATTGTTCTCTGATGAGTCCACCTTTACTGTTTTCCCCACATCCGGGAGAGTCACAGTGTGGAGAAGCCCCAGAGAAGTGTACCACCCAGATTGTTGCATGGCCAGAGTGAAGCATGGGGGTGCATCAGTGATGGTTTGGGCGGCCATATCATGGCATTCGCTTGGCCCAATACTTGTGATAGATGGGCCAAGGACTACTGAACCATTCTGGAGGACCATGTGCATCCAAAGGTTCAAACATTGTATCCTGAAGGCGGTGCAGTGTATCATGATGACAATGCACCAATACACACAGCAAGACTGATGAAAGATTGGTTTGATGAACATGAAAGTGAAGTTGAACATCTCCCATGGCCTGCAAAGTCACCAGATCTAAATATTATTGAGCCACTTTGGGGAGTTTTGGAGGAGCAAGTCAAGAAACGTTTTCCTCCACCAGCATCATGTAGTGACCTGGCCACTATCCTGCAAGAAGTATGGCTTAAAAATCCCTCTGACCACTGTTCAGGACTTGGAGATGTCATTTCCAAGACGAATTGTTGCTGTATTGGCCGCAAAAGGAGGCCCCACACCATACTAATAAATGATTGTGGTCTAAAACCAAGTGTTTCAGTTTCATTGTCCACCCCCTGTATATATATATATATATATATATATATATATATATATATATATACATACATACATGTGCTGGGGCTGGACAATAATTCAATATCAATTTATATTGATCGATAGAGGTTTTTTCAATATAAAAAAAGAGGGTCAATAAAAGTTCAATATAGAAGCACAGTTTTCTGCTGTAGCCTATCAGGTAGCATGATACTACAGTCACTTCTTCCTCCAAACCAATCACAAACAGACCAGGCAAAGGCTGAACTGGAATTCAGTGTTATGCTCCTTTCACACTTCCACTGGAAAGCGGTAATATTGTGAACTCTGTCCTTTATAACGCTGCATTCAGACATGCGTACCGCTCTTTTACCTCAGAGATGTAGCGGACATGTACCGGCTGGTCTACGTCACAAGAGCGGAAATGTTGCGGCACGTCGTTTTGGCTGAAAGCACAAGAAAATGTTCTGGACAGAGTTGAAGGGAGAGCGGGGCTGTGCTGACTTTTCCGCAATATGTCCTGATGTCTGAAAACACCGGGACACGATAAGTCCGTAAGGTAGCGGCATGTTTGAAAAGACGAGTCTGTTTAAAGAGCGGATGGACTTTACCGCTCATGTTCCACAATGCAGGTCTGACAACGGCTTTAGTTTGATCTTTATTATGAGTAGGTAATTCAGCAAAAGCTTAAATGGCCGGAGCTGCACCTAAAATAGCTTTTAATTTGATAATGGCTTTGTTTTTTTTTTATAAATATCGATATCGATCGATACAGATTTTTTTTTATCGATAATCTTTTTTTCTATATCGTCCAGCCCTAACATGCGCTCTGCGGTATCTACTTATGGCCACCCCTATGTGAGTAATGGTCTCTCCCTGGCCACCCCAGTGAAAAATTTCTGGCTCCGCCACTGTCAAGTAGTACACCTGTAAAGCAAAACTGTAGTGACGCCAATCAAAGAAGTCTGAAATATGAAAACAAATTTGACATTTATTTAAATGGTGCAAACAGTAAAAATAACTTGGCTTACAAAAATCGCAAAGTAGTCTAACTGCAAATACAACGTGATAAAGTGAATTTATCGTTTTTATCGTGACATGTGAAAGCGTAGGAGGGAGCCAAGAAACTAATCTGGTGTAAATATCAGTTTTTTAATGCGTCTAATTTCCAACACGGAAGTAAGATGGCTGACTGTTATTTCCTGAACTCTAGGTCTTTATTTTAAAGATTTGGTGCATTTTTTTCACGTGCCACCCTTTCCCAGTCTTTGCCCTGGCCCCCCATAACACCACCTGTGGACCCATCCCTGAATATATTTCGGCTTGTGTCCTAAAATTCCCTGAATGCAGCCGCCAGAGAAAACGTGAGAAGTTATTGGGAGTAATCCTGCCTGCATACTGTCGGCTGTTTAGTTTCTGCTATAAACGCTGGTGTGTTTCACACAGTTTCTCAGACAAAGTGTGTATCAGTACACACACACAAGCGTCTGCAGAAACATGCTGGTGTTCAGTGGGGTTGTTTTGTGGACGATTCACCAGCAGATCTGTGGCAGATCGTGTCAGGGAGAGATGCTCCTCCATGCAAGCATGACTCACCGAGGTTTCCATGCTGCCTGGGTCAGCGTAGGAGGGAGCCAATCATGACAGCCGCTTTCAATCAACCACACGCAATCATGCTAATAAGTCGCTGTATCCTTGTTAAGAATGACATCATTGGGCCAGAAAGATTACATCATCAACAAGTGTGTATTATAACCTGCTGCCAGTTACCAGGGTGCATTGTTTCCAGTTGACCTCATGCAGCCGTGCACGGCTCCCTCGGATGAGGTAGTCAGGGAAATTAGAATCAACTGGCTGTGACATCATTGTGATGTCATTAATAATGCAATAAAAGTACTTTGTGGATCAGGGAGACATTGGGATTGAACCTGAACCGGCTGCATAAGAGGCTGTAGCCCCCGTCTACGGGGAAGGGCTGCACTCCCCTGGAACACCACTTTGAGAGTTACTGTAGTATCTCGTCTGCCTCTGACCCAGGGGCGGGGCCACCCCACTGGCCACCCCCACGCTTTAATCGGGCAACACTCAAGCAGTTACAGAGACCCCAAGCTGCTTCCAAACCACATTTCCTTCTTATTTTAGACACTAACTACCCCATACTGTTGGATGTATATATAATATATACATATATACATATGTGCTCTGAGGTATCTACCTATGGCCACCCCTATGTGAGTAATGGTCTCTCCCTGGCCACCCCAGTGAAAAACTTCTGGCTCCATCACTGCTCTGACCCAACAGAAGAAGAGGAGCCAGCTGCCAGCGAGCTCAAAGTAAACGAGCGAGCAGATGTTTGGTAGAACTGTTACCTGCCACAAAGAAACCGAGAGCACAGACAACAGCAAACGTTTCTTTTTTTTTTTTTTTTACTGCCACAGTTTTGGGAACTTGCAAATTTATTTTATTATTTTATTATTTTATTTTACTACGTTACTTATGGTTAACTTTAACTATGTGTTGTCTTGCATTTAAAGTTAAGATGTCTAGGGACCACAGCTAAAGTAAACTGTGGTAAACATGTCTGGGGATATATAAATATTAGGAGAGCAACAATACATGTATTCGTATCGAATACAATACAGGTGTGTACTGAACCGTGACCACCATGTATCGAATATTGCACAATACAAAATTTTTAATTCATTTACTCAACTTTTCTTTTGACGATGAGCTCTGTGTTAAAAACTCGGTGTATCTGCATTAAACTACTCGTTTGACTACATTCAGGTCTGGTGTGTGGGACTACTTTGGTTCTTCGTGGTAAGTATGACGCTGATGGGAAGCCATTGTGGACCAAAGCACATTGGTTAGAAAAAGGCATGAAAAAAAAAAATTGTATTGAAAAAATATTGAACCGTGACACTAAAGTATCGAACCAAACCGAGCTGTAAATTTTTTGTATTGTTGCACCCCTAATAAATAAATATATATATATATATATATATATATATTACAGCCATGGAAAAACATTAAGAGACCACCCTTGTCATCAAAAATAATGGTTATGCAATCGAGTACCAACTGTGGTGTGAATCATAGACAGAAAAGAAAATCTAGAATGCCTAAAAGCTGTTTTTGGCTGTACAATGCCATAGATGTTGATGTAAGAACTTATCAAGGAAAGCTTGAAAAATGGCTGATATCAGTTCTTTAATTAAACTCTATTGATATTTTTTTGTTCTTATCATTATATTTGTTCAGACAAATGTACTTTTAGTAGTACCAGGCATTAAAATGACCAAGAAATACGAGAAAACGAGAGTGGCCTCTTCATTTTTTCCATGACTGTATATTACACATATATAAAGCCGGGGAAAACACATTTTCAACATTTTCTCAGAAATATATTTCTAATAGAGTTACTGACATGAATTTTTCACCAGATGTCGGCAACAACCCAACTAATGCACACATACAAAGAAATCTGAACATTTATGTCCATAAATGAAGTTATGTGTAATATAGTGAAACAGGGAATAAGTATTGAATACTTACTGAATTTTATTTCCTACTACGTGTAAAAACCTTTGTTGGTGGTTCCAGCCTCCAGACGCCTCCTGTACGGGAGAAACCAGTGAAATGTTGCTCAGGTGGGATTTTACCTTCAGATCTTCAAGGTTCCGGGTCTCTTCTGTCCACTCGGATCTTCAGTTCTTTCGGGTCGGGTGATTGACAGGTCCGTTCTAGCAGCTTTATCTTCTTCTTCTTAAAGCAGGTGAGTGTTTCTGGTCCGTTCTAGCAGCTTTATCTTCTTCTTCTTAAAGCAGGTGAGCGTTTCTGGTCCGTTCTAGCAGCTTTATCTTCTTCTTCTTAAAGCAGGTGAGCGTTTCTGGTCCGTTCTAGCAGCTTTATCTTCTTCTTCTTAAAGCAGGTGAGTGTTTCTGGTCCGTTCTAGCAGCTTTATCTTCTTCTTCTTAAAGCAGGTGAGCGTTTCTGGTCCGTTCTAGCAGCTTTATCTTCTTCTTCTTAAAGCAGGTGAGTGTTTCTGGTCCGTTCTAGCAGCTTTATCTTCTTCTTAAAGCAGGTGAGTGTTTCTGGTCCGTTCTAGCAGCTTTATCTTCTTCTTAAAGCAGGTGAGTGTTTCTGGTCCGTTCTAGCAGCTTTATCTTCTTCTTCTTAAAGCAGGTGAGTGTTTCTGGTCCGTTCTAGCAGCTTTATCTTCTTCTTCTTAAAGCAGGTGAGTGTTTCTGGTCCGTTCTAGCAGCTTTATCTTCTTCTTCTTAAAGCAGGTGAGTGTTTCTGGTCCGTTCTAGCAGCTTTATCTTCTTCTTAAAGCAGGTGAGTGTTTCTGGTCCGTTCTAGCAGCTTTATCTTCTTCTTCTTAAAGCAGGTGAGTGTTTCTGGTCCGTTCTAGCAGCTTTATCTTCTTCTTCTTAAAGCAGGTGAGTGTTTCTGGTCCGTTCTAGCAGCTTTATCTTCTTCTTCTTAAAGCAGGTGAGTGTTTCTTGGCTGTGTGGTG
Organism: Atherinomorus stipes; assembly: GCA_023101725.1. Classification (NCBI taxonomy): domain Eukaryota; kingdom Metazoa; phylum Chordata; class Actinopteri; order Atheriniformes; family Atherinidae; genus Atherinomorus; species Atherinomorus stipes. Next base: position 86,311 of record JALJCO010005131.1, read on the forward strand.
GGACGGTCGTCTTGCTGAAAGATCCAGCCTCTTTTCATCTTCAGCAGATTCTGCTCCAGAATGTCTCTCTACTTTTCTACATTCATTCTCCCTTCAATCAGATGAAGTCTGTCAGTACCACATGCTGAAAAACAGCCCCCACCGTGATGCTCCCACTTCCAAACTTCACTGTTGCTATGGTGTTTTTGGTGCCATTTCTCCTCCAAACATGTTGTATCTTATGACATCTGCAGAGTTCAGTTCTGGTCTCGTCTGACCAGACTATGTTTTCCAGAATGTCATGGGTTTGTCCAGATGTTGTGTTGCAAACTTCAAACCAGCATCAACCTGCTTCTTCTTCAGAAATGGAGTCTTGCGTGGTGTGCGTGCATGAAGGCCATGGCGGTTGAGTGCATTCCTTCTTGTTTTCTCTGAAACAACTGTAGCTGCTGGTTCCAGGTCTTTCTGAAGCTCTCCACGAGTGGTCCTGGGCTGCTGGAGAACCTTTCTGATGATTGTTCTGACTCCTCTGTCTGAAATCTTGTGAGGAGCACCTGGCCGTGGCCGCTTTATGACCATGCCGTGTTCTTTCCACTTCCGGATGATGGTCCCAATGGTGCTCACTGGAACTTTCACAAGTTTACAAATGCACCTGGAACCAATGCCTTCAGTGTGTTTGCAATAAGAAGGTTGCGTAGGTCTTTAGACAGCTCTTTGCTTTTACCCATCATGCAATGCTTCTTGTCTGACACCTTGGTGATGAGAAACCTTTTTAAAGGCATCAATCAGGACTAAAGCAGCTGATATTACTTTGCTCTGATAGGGGACAGGATTACTTTCTAAATACTGACAGACTCCAGCTGCTTTCTTGGCTTTCACATCTTTTTGTCTCCATTTCTTCATGTGTTCAATACTTATTCCCTGTTTCACTATATTACACATAACTTCATTTATGGACATAAATGTTAGCATTTCTTTGTATGTGTGCATTACTTTGGTTAAAAACCGAATATGAGGCGTCCTCTCTTCATTTTTGATGACAGTGCTTCCTGCAGACTCCTACGTGACAGTATTCACCACGATTTCCCGTATACATCCTGATTAAACACACTATAAAGCCTACAGTCTGAGTGATCATGGTCATTTTCAGCTGCTTCATAATTCCAGTTTATACTGGCCGCAGTAAAAAAGATTAATTTAAATAATAAGACAGCATAACAAGCCAAAGATCAAGGTTTTAGTAATTCACCATCTGGAAATGTCCATTACTAACAAAAGCCCCTCATGAAACATGCATGGAAATACAGCGTCACCGTCCTGCAGCACTTAGGATGAAGTGTGTATGGACACACTCGCAGCAATTTATGCCACATGCAAAACAGTTTGGGCTCTTCTTTCATTAGAGGATATCAAAGTGACGCTCGAAACCAGCTGACCTTCAACAAAGACGGGAGGAGACGGATGCAGCGGCTCCAGATCCTTCAGTGAACAAAAGGAATCAACGTCTGGGGCAAAAGGATGAGCAGATATTTACATCAGCTCAGAAACCCGCTTCACTGTTGTTTATGGTTCATTTAAAGAAAATAAACTAATTAAACACTCGTTTATCTCTGTATCCGTTTAGAGGGCTTCTGGACCAGCGTAAGTGTGGTTTAGACCCAATCACCACGTTTCTGACCAGAACCTTGTTTTAAAAATCACATGCAATCATTTAATAAAATAATTGGTTAGCTCCAAAATAGTAGCAGGCTAGTCAGCAAACCCAGTTTCCCCACATGATGCCGACTGCAACAGTCCAGTTAAACTCTATTAGTCGTCTGTGGATGTGCACGCTCTGTCTCACAGAGAAATCAGAAATCACACTTTCTGTGTGTGGACATATTTCCTTCTCATCTCATTTAAGGCTATAGTCTGATATTTGAAAGATTGATCAATAACCTCATTCAGATGGTGGTTACGGTCTGACAGTACAATCCACACAATGTGAAGAGTCTGCTGCTGGTGGTTTTCTCTGTGTGGACAGACGGCGTCGGAACGTCAGCTGGTTATTTTCAGTATTGTAAGCTAGCGTCGGCGTCATCAATGTCGTCCTGAATGCATCAATGAATCAACGCCATGATCAAGAAACTCCAGCTAAAGCACACCGTAAGATGTTATATATGTGACCAGATTAGGGATGTAACGATTACCGATAAAATGGTTAACCGTGATCAAATTCCCGACGGTTAGTAATACCATTTCACATTGTAATTATCGTTAAAATCGTGACTGATTACTGCACTTTGAAAAACTCACTTTATTGCCTGCAAAAGCAGCAACAGTCCCAGTTTGCATTATCTAATTTATGAAAACATGGTGGAAAGCAACAAAGGCGCCCACATGGACAGTGCTGTGGAGATTTTGCCTTTTAAAAAGGACAAAGTAGACGTGTAGACCCATTTTGGATATTTCTAAAGATGCTGGTGGGGCATTTCAATAGTACCGCGATTATAATGATAACCGTGATCATTTTGGTCACAATAACTGTGATATGAAATTTCATATCGTTACATCCCTACACCAGATGTTCATTTATGTGCGATAAATATTACTCTGTGAAGCTGCTGTGGTACCGCTGACTATGGTTGAGGAGGAGGGCCGTACGTACTCGGTGGGAGGGACCAACGAGCAGAGAGGGGAGGGCTGTGTAGGGGGGCAAGTTGCTTTTTTAAAAATTTCTCAACTGATTCTGACATCATAGACTATAGCTTTAATCTGACAGCAGAGTATCCTACTGCTGCATTCAGTGGACTATAAGCCAGGCTAAGTATCATTGGTTTATGTATTTTAAAGACAAGTACGCACAAGTACACTCAAGTCTGCTGTCTAGTTCTGGTTGTAGCAGCCTCAACGCTCTATGTCTCCTGGTTAGTGGTGTCACTACAGGACCAGAGGTGTATTCTCAGGGAAAGGGGTGTCAGGAGAGAGAACTAGAAAACTTCTGAGGAAATTATGAATGCTGCCAAAGCAGCGACTGCCCGCTCAGCCATACATACATGTATGATGAGGGCAGATGTTACAAAGATGGACCTGTGCAAATGAATGTGAGGGAAGAGCTGTGGACAACACACTGACCTGTAAATACATCCACAGTAACAATGTCCGCATAGGCAACTTCGGGAAAAGCGTCCCGGCCTCTCAACCACACACTTGGGTAAAGTCGTCATCGTATGGATCTCTGCCACCGAGAAGTCCAAGTTTTTGGTCATACCTTTCCCGAGATGCGGCATCCAAACTGTCCCTGCAACGAAGTCACGTTGCTGGCAAACTCTAAGTCAACATTGTTACACATTACGTTGTTTACCTCTTTTGACCCAATAAAAATGGCGGACAGGTCCTGACATCTGGGTATTAGTCGACACAGCGGAAGGGTCTATAGAGAAGCGACTGCCGTTAAACATCAGCACGTCCCTGCTGAGCTGCATTCAGACATATTTACATCTGTCCGATAGAGAAGCGTCACCGTACACCAGGATGAAGGTTCATAAGAGCACCGACAGTTCTCACTACAAACTACTACTCACACAGAAATAACAGAAACAGAATTTCCTCATTTTAACTAGTTACAACTTCAGGTTTAGAAATGATGGAGCTGTGAAGACGTAAATAAAAGCATACAGGACAGGGATGCAGGAAAAATGCTGCCTCTTGGCCAGGAGTCCCTTGTAAAAGAGGTTTTTAATCTCAATGGGACTTTTCCTGGATAAACAAAAGTTAAATAAAAAAATAAAAAACACATAAAATCATTCTAAATATCAGCGTTACATCTGGTCTTTTGTCAAGTGTTTGCTGCGAATACGTGTTGTGGAGGGGCTGCCGGTTTACTGTACCCGGGACCGAGGTGCGTTTGATAGAACTGATCCAAACATTTCTCCTCTCAGGGTATCTTTGTAGGATAGAATGCAGTAAAGACCCCCCCCCCCCCCCCCCCCCCCCCCCCCCCGCGGTTTGCGCACCCAAATCCAAGACCATGGTCCGGAAAAGGGTGGACTGTCCTCTCCGGGTCGGGGTGAGGTCCTGGTCCAGGTGGAGGAGTTCAGGTATCTCTGGTCTTGCTCAGGAGTGAGGGAAGGATGGAGCGGGAGATGGACTGATGGATCGGTGATGAAGACTCTGCATCAGTCTGTCGTGGTGAAGAAGGAGCGGAGCCAGAAAGTCCATCTACGTTCCTACCCTCATCTATGGCCATGAGCTGTGGGTCATGACCGAAAGAACCAGATCGCAGGTACAAGCGGCTAAAATGAGTTTCCTCCGCAGGGGGGCCGGGCTCTCCCTTAGAGATAGGGGGAGGAGCTCGGTCATCCGGGAGGGGCTCAAAGTAGAGCCGCTGCTCCTCCGTATAGAGAGGAGCCAGATGAGGAGGCTCGGGCATCTGGTCAGGATGCCTCCTGGACGCCTCCCTGGTGAGGTGTTCCAGGCACGTCCCACCGGGACCAGACCCCGGGGGAGACCAAGGACACGCTGGAGGGACTACGTCTCCCGGCTGGCCTGGGAACGCCTCGGGATCCCCCGGATGAGCTGGCGGCTGTGGCCGGGGTGAGGGAAGTCTGGGCTTAGCTGCTTAGGCAGCTGCCCCCGCGACCCGATCCCGGATAAGCGGAAGAAGATGAAGAGACGACGGAGGTTTGTGCAACCAATCACAAAACAACCGTCTGGCATTTTCCAATCCCGTAGCTGTGTGTTTCTCTGGCTTGTTTTAAGCCTGCAGGCAGCGAGCTAGAGTGTTTTTTGCCCACCAGGGGGACGTTTCCCTACAGACTGTGATGTCACAAAATAACTATCAATAAGAGAGGAGGCGCTGTGGCATGCTGCCAGACAACAGAATCACTCACGTCCGGCTGTGGAGGATTCAGTTTTGCTCTGAGATATTATGACAGTCTGAGGAAATGTGTGTGCGTGACACACGGAGCTGCTGGAACTCCTGCAGCTGCCTTGTTGAGCGTTGCTAGGCAACAGGGCCTGCCTGTGTGAAACATTGTTGCCAACTTCCCGACTTTGTCGCTATATTTAGCGACTTTTCAGACCCGTCTAGCGACTTATTTTCAAAAAAGCGCCGAGCGACAAATCTAGCGACTTTTCCTGGTGATCATGGAGACATGAAGTTTATATGGCTCCACCCGTTCATCAGTAGCTGCCTCCCGTCAGCCCCTCCCTCCCTGTTTCCCAGCATCACTCACTGCTCCCGCTGTCCCTTTGCTGCTGTGAGATGTCCACGCCTCCTCAACCAGATTATTTCCCATGATGCCTTGTGGCACAACTGGGTCTTCTTTGCACCATGACTCAAATGTGTATGTTACCCCGTCAGCACCCTTGTTAATCGGTAATTTCGCGTGTCTCACGACGGTTATGCAGAGGACCATTATTTGGAACTGCACATGCGCAACTGTGATTGGCAGTCGCGACGATGATTTAGCAGCTTCTAGTAACTTTTGGGCCAGCCAATGGCGACCTCCCTCCCTGAAGAGTTCCCAACATTGGTGTGAGAATGGCAGTTACACAGACAAAGAACTACACTGAATACAATCTGTGCGCATCCCCTTAACAACTCTACCCTGAGACAAACGTAAGAGATATCAAAGTACTTTTTTCACCATGAGCAGCACAAGGCTTTGAAGAACTCAAAAATGTATTTTAGTGGATCCTACTGTGAACAGGATTTAAACGGCAGCAAGTTAAAACGGTGGAGAGAAAGAAACTCATTTTTAATCGGTTATACTGAAGTCAATAGGTCGTAGGTCAGTAGGTCGACTTTGGGGAAGCGTAGCGCCAAAAAATGTGTGTGTCTGAGCGATTATTGAGCAGTCAACTTTTCCTACGTTCTGACATAAAGTTTATGTCTCTACGATGAAAGCTGTAGGAATTATGGGCATTTGTTTAAAGTCTGAAAATGGTTCAAAATTTAGACTGTGGCTTGTGCGGAGGGATTTGGGGGATTTTTCTGATTTTTACTAAAACATAACTTGCAATTGTGTCAAAACCATAAACGATATGTAAATGTACTATCAAAAGGTAAAAGTTTTATCTTTTGTTTGCCGTTTAAACTTTGAATGATGTTTCTGTGTGTTGTTATGGCTGAGTGCTGGAGCTCTCAAGTAGCCTGAGTTCTTGGCTGATTTTGGCTGATTCTGATTAAATCCCATTCATTCCTTTGGGATGAAAAGTCACAGTTTTTTCAGAATTTCCTGAACACTGTTAGAGTTTTGTAGTTTTAGAGTCTAACCTGGTCCCTGTGGTCCAGTCAGACCTGGTCCCGGTGGTCCAGTCAGACCTGGTCCCCGTGGTCCAGTCTGACTTGGTCCCCGTGGTCCAGTCAGACCTTGTCCCCGTGGTCCAGTCAGACCTGGTTCCTGTGGTCCAGTCAGAACTGGTCCCCATGGTCCAGTCTGAGCTGGTCCTTGTGGTTCAGTCAGACCTGGTCCCTGGTCCCCATAGTCCAGTCTGAGCTGGTCCCTGTGGTCCAGTCAGACCTGGTCCCCGTGGTCCAGTCTGACCTGGTCCCCGTGGTCCAGTCAGACCTGGTCCCAGTGGTCCAGTCTGACCTGGTCCCCGTGGTCCAGTCAGACCTGGTCCCTGTGGTCCAGTCAGACCTGGTCCCCGTGGTCCAGTCTGACCTGGTCCCCGTGGTCCAGTCAGACCTGGTCCCTGTGGTCCAGTCAGACCTGGTCCCCGTGGTCCAGTCTGACCTGGTCCCCGTGGTCTAGTCAGACCTGGTCCCCATGGTCCAGTCAGACCTGGTCCCCGTGGTCCAGTCTGAGCTGTTCCTCGTGGTCCAGTCAGACCTGGTCCCGGTGGTCCAGTCTGAGCTGGTCCCCATGCTCCAGTCTGAGCTGGTCCCAGTGTTCCAGTCACACCTGGTCCCCGTGGTCCAGTCAGACCTGGTCACCGTTGTCCAGTCTGAGCTGGTCCCCATGGTCCAGTCAGACCTGGTCCCCATGGTTCAGTCTGAGCTGGTCCCCGTGGTCCAGTCTGACCTGGTCCCCGTGGTCCAGTCTGACCTGGTCACCGTGGTCCAGTCTGACCTGGTCCCAGTGGTCCAGTCTGACCTGGTCACCGTGGTCCAGTCAGACCTGGTCACCGTGGTCCAGTCAGACCTGGTCCCTGTGGTCGAGTCAGAACTGGTCCCCATGGTCCAGTCTGAGCTGGTCCCTGGTCCCTGTGGTCCAGTCTGAGCTGGTTTCCGGTCTTCCATTCAGACCTGGTCCCCGTGGTCCAGTCTGACTTGGTCCCCGTGGTCCAGTCAGACCTTGTCCCCGTGGTCCAGTCAGACCTGGTCCCTGTGGTCGAGTCAGAACTGGTCCCCATGGTCCAGTCTGAGCTGGTCCCTGGTCCCTGTGGTCCAGTCTGAGCTGGTTTCCGGTCTTCCATTCAGACCTGGTCCCCGTGGTCCAGTCTGACCTGGTCCCCGTGGTCCAGTCAGACCTGGTCCCTGTGGTCCAGTCAGACCTCGTCCCCGCGGTCCAGTCTGACCTGGTTCCCGTGGTCCTGTCAGACCTGGTCCCTGTGGTCCAGTCAGACCTGGTCTCCGTGGTCCACTCAGACCTGGTCCCCGTAGTCCAGTCAGACCTGGTCCCTGGTCCCCGTGGTCCAGTCTGAGCTGGTCCCAGTGGTCCAGTCCACTCAGACCTGGTCCCCATGGTCCAGTCAGACCCGGTCCCCGTGGTCCAGTCAGACCTGGTCCCTGATCCCCGTGGTCCAGTCTGAGCTGGTCCCCGTTGTCCACTCAGACCTGGTCCCCTTGGTCCACTCACACCTGATCCCCGTGGTCCACTCAGACCTGGTCCCCTTGGTCCACTCACACCTGATCCCCGTGGTCCAGTCAGACCTCAGTCACACCTGATCCCCGTGGTCCAGTCAGACCTGGTCCCCGTGGTCCAGTCACACTTGGTCCCAGTGGTCCAGTCAGACCTGGTCCCCATGGTCCAGTCTGAGCTGGTCCCTATGGTCCAGTCACACCTGGTCCCCGTGATCCAGTCTGAGCTGGTCCCCGTGGTCCAGTCAGACCTGGTGCCCCATGGTCCAGTCTGAGCTGGTCCCCGTGGTCCAGTCTGAGCTGGTTCCCGTGGTCCAGTCAGACCTGGTCCCTGGTCCCCGTGGTCCAGTCTGAGCTGGTCCCCGTTGTCCACTCAGACCTGGTCCCCTTGGTCCACTCACACCTGATCCCCGTGGTCCACTCAGACCTTGTCCCTGATCCCCGTGGTCCACTCAGACCTGGTCCCTGTGGTCCAGTCAGACCTGGTCCCCCATGGTCCAGTCTGAGCTGGTCCCTATGGTCCAGTCACACCTGGTCCCCGTGGTCCAGTCAGACCTGGTGCCCCATGGTCCAGTCTGAGCTGGTCCCTATGGTCCAGTCACACCTGGTCCCCGTGGTCCAGTCAGACCTGGTGCCCCATGGTCCAGTCTGAGCTGGTCCCCGTGGTCCAGTCTGAGCTGGTTCCCGTGGTCCTGTCAGACCTGGTCCCTGTGGTCCAGTCAGACCTGGTCTCCGTGGTCCACTCAGACCTGGTCCCCGTGGTCCAGTCAGACCTGGTCCCTGTGGTCCAGTCTGAGCTGGTCCCAGTGGTCCAGTCCACTCAGACCTGGTTTCGTGGTCCAGTCAGACCTGGTCCCCATGGTCCAGTCAGACCCGGTCCCCGTGGTCCAGTCAGACCTGGTCCCTGATCCCCGTGGTCCAGTCTGAGCTGGTCCCCGTTGTCCACTCAGACCTGGTCCCCTTGGTCCACTCACACCTGATCCCCGTGGTCCAGTCAGACCTGGTCCCCATGGTCCAGTCTGAGCTGGTCCCTATGGTCCAGTCACCCCTGGTCCCCGTGGTCCAGTCTGAGCTGGTCCCCGTGGTCCAGTCTGAGCTGGTTCCTGTGGTCCTGTGAGACCTGGTCCCTGTGGTCCACTCACACCTGATCCCCGTGGTCCAGTCAGACCTGGTCCCCATGGTCCAGTCTGAGCTGGTCCTATGGTCCAGTCACACCTGGTCCCCGTGGTCCAGTCTGAGCTGGTCCCCGTGGTCCAGTCTGAGCTGGTTCCTGTGGTCCTGTGAGACCTGGTCCCTGTGGTCCAGTCAGACCTGGTCTCCGTGGTCCACTCAGACCTGGTCCCTGTGGTCCAGTCAGACCTGGTCCCTGGTCCCCGTGGTCCAGTCTGAGCTGGTCCCAGTGGTCCAGTCCACTCAGACCTGGTTTTGTGGTCCAATCAGACCTGGTCCCCATGGTCCAGTCAGACCTGGTCCCCGTGGTCCAGTCAGACCTGGTCCCTGATCCCCGTGGTCCAGTCTGAGCTGGTCCCCGTTGTCCACTCAGACCTGGTCCCCTTGGTCCACTCACACCTGATCCCCGTGGTCCAGTCAGACCTTGTCCCCGTGGTCCAGTCAGACCTGGTCCCCGTGGTCCAGTCAGACCTGGTCCCCTTGGTCCACTCACACCTGATCCCCGTGGTCCAGTCAGACCTGGTCCCCGTGGTTCACTCACACCTGATCCCCGTGGTCCACTCAGACCTGGTCCCTGATCCCCGTGGTCCAGTCAGACCTGGTCCCCTTGGTCCACTCACACCTGATCCCCGTGGTCCAGTCAGACCTGGTCCCCGTGGTTCACTCACACCTGATCCCCGTGGTCCAGTCAGACCTTGTCCCCGTGGTCCAGTCAGACCTCACTGTCCCCGTGGTCCAGTCAGACCTTGTCCCCGTGGTCCAGCAACTGGTCCCCTTGGTCCACTCACACCTGATCCCCGTGGTCCAGTCAGACCTGGTCCCTGATCCCCGTGGTCCAGTCAGACCTGGTCCCCGTGGTTCACTCACACCTGATCCCCGTGGTCCACTCAGACCTGGTCCCTGATCCCCGTGGTCCAGTCAGACCTGGTCCCCTTGGTCCACTCACACCTGATCCCCGTGGTCCACTCAGACCTGGTCCCTGATCCCCGTGGTCCAGTCTGAGCTGGTCCCCATGGTCTAGTCAGACCTGGTCCCCGTGGTCCAGTCAGACCTGGTCCCCGTGGTCCAGTCAGACATGGTCCCCGTGGTCCAGTCTGAGCTGAGGCCTGCTCCTCCTCAGCAGATTCTCTGGTGTGTTCCTGGGCTCCTCCTCCTCCTCCCCCTCCCCCTCCCCCTCCTCCCCCATGCAGGAGGACTATGTGGAAGTTTATTTACCTGCGTCAGCAGGGTCACGTGGGGCTGCGTGCGCGTGACTCACCTGTCTGAGCGTCTTCAGCATGTCCGTGGCCTCGTCCTGCTTGCCCTGCTTGGCCATCAGCATCATCTCCTGGATCATCCCGATGCGGCGCTGATAGGGGGGCGGGGGGGTCCCGCCACGGCTCAGCCGCTCCCCGGACCTCAGCATCAGGGATGCCAGGATGTCTCCCCGCTCTTTGGTGGGGGTCCGCCTCCAGCTGTGCTGAGGACTGGCCCCCCCCGGGTCCTGGCCTTTGGTGTGCTTGGCACCCATGACGCCTCAGTCGGGGCTGTGATGAAGAGGATGCTGGTCCCGCGGAGTCATGCAGTTACCCGGCAGAACCGGCTCGGTTCGGGCTAGAACGCGCAGCGGGAGGCGGTGGGGGGGGTGATGATGTCCAGATGGGAGCCGGGAGTTTGGGGGTCCCGCTCAGGGTGCAGCATGGCCGCGGACGCGGCAAAGTCAGCGTGGAGGACGGCAGGAGCGGCTCCGGAGCGGCGCGCGGCCCGCCCCAGCCTCCTGTCCCGGACACAACTCCCCCCAGGTACGCCCCTGAGGGCGCGCCGCGGCTCCGAGAGGCGCACGCGGCGCTGATGCGGCAGGACTCCGCGCTGTTCACCCCGCAGATCGGCTGCGGGAACTCACGCATCATCCGCAACAACTGCAGCGCTCGCGGGATGGACCTCCGCTTCGCAGCAGGCGGCGCGCGCTGCAGCTCCGGGGAGGGCGCGAGACTCTGCTGTCCCCGAGCTGGACCTGGACGATGTGTGGTTGCAACTGAGAGGGGGCGCGCGGCGAGGGCACGTGAGCACAGAGGAGGAGGCAGGGAAGGGCCGAGGAGGCGCGAGCGCCGCCGAGGGGCCGTTCCGGAGCCGCGCGGACATTCCCGACAGAAAAAAGCCCGTTTTAAGGCCGCGTGGGGGGGGGTCAGCTAATTCATGAGCAGCTGGTTCAGTTCTGATCTCACATGTGGGGGTGTTGGCAGGCTTCCGTGTGGAAATAAAGACTTGGGAAC